>PVIW01006025.1:0-94595 GCA_004026585.1 Noctilio leporinus | reverse complement strand
AATAATGTTGCTATAAACATAGGGGTACAGAGGTTCTTATGAATTGGTGTTTCAGGGTTCTTTGGGTATAGTCTTAGTAGTGGAATTGCTGGATCAAAAGGCAGTTCCATTTTTAGTTTTTAAGGAAAACCCATACTGTTTTCCATAATGGCTGCACCAGCCTGCATTCCCACCAGCAGTGCATGAGGGTTCCCTTTTCACCACATCTTGTCCAACACTTGTTGTTTGTTGATTTGCTGATGATTGCCATTCTGACAGGTGTGAGGTGGTATCTTATTGTGGTTTTAATTTGCATCTCTCTGATGACTAGTGATGTTGAGCATTCTTTCATATGCCTCTGGGCCCTTTGTATATCTTCCTCAGTGAGTTGTCTGCTCAGGTCCTTTGCCCATTTTTTTAATTGGGCTGTCTGTCTCCCTGGTGTTGAGTCGCGTTAGTTCCTTATATATTTTGGAGATCAGACCCTTGTCTGAGGTATCATTGGCAATTATGTTTTCCCATACAGTTGGTTCCCTTTGAATTTTGCTGATATTTTCTTTACCTGAACAGAAACTTTTCAATTTGATATAGTCCCATTTGTAGACTCGTTCTTTGATTTCCTTTGCCCTTGGTGAAGTATCAGTAAAAACATTTTTGCATAGGATATCCAAAAGTTTACTGCCTATATTTTCCTTCAGGACCTTTATGGTGGCACTGCTTATGTTTAAATCCTTTATCCATCTTGAGTTTATTTTGGTGTATGGTGTAAGTTGGTGGTCTAGTTTTATCTTTTTGCATGTTGCTGTCCAGTTCTCCCAACACCATTTGTTGAAGAGACTGTTTTTACTCCATTGGATGTTCCTTCCCCCTTTATCAAATATTGACCTATTGACCATAGAGACCTGGGTTAATTTCTGGGCTCTCTATTCTGTTCCATTGATCTATATGTCTATTGTTATGCCAGTGCCAGGCTGTTTTGATGACAGTAGCCTTGTAGTATTGTTTGAAGTCCGGTATTGTGACTCTTCCTACCTTGTTCTTCTTTCTCAAGATTGCTATGGCTATTCGTGGGTGTTTTTGGCTCCATATAAATATTTGAAGTATTTTTTCTATTTCTGCGAAGTTTGTCATTGGTATTTTAATTGGGATTGCATTGAATCTGTAGATTGCTTTGGGTTGTATGGACATTTTAATAATGTTAATTCTTCCCATCTGTGAACATGGTATATGCTTCCATTTATTTGTATCTTCCTTGATTTCTTTCTTCATTGTTCTGTAGTTTTCTGAGTACAGGTCTTTTACCTCCTTAGTTAAGTTGATTCCTAGGTACTTTATTTTTCTTGTTGCTATGGTAAATGGGATTTGTTTTTTCACTTCTATTTCTGTTGTTTCATTATTGGTATTCAAAAATACATTTGATTTCTGGATATTGACTTTATACCCAGCTATTTTGCTAAATTTGCTTATTGAGTAAGTTTTTGGTGGAGCCCATCGGGTTTTGTATGTACACTATCATATCATCTGCAAATAATGACAGTTTGACTTCCTCCTTTCCAATTTGGATACCTTTGATTCCTTTTTCTTCTCTGATGGCTATAGCTAGAACTTCCAAGACAACGTTGAATAGAAGTGGAGAAAGTGGACAGCCTTGTCTCATTCCTGATCTTAGGGAGAAAGCTTTTAATTTTTGCCCATTGAGTGTAATGTTGGCTTCAGGTTTCTCATAGATGGCCTTTAGGATGTTGAGGTATGCTACCTCTATTCCCATTTTGCTGAAGGTTTTTATCATAAATGGTTGCTGTACTTTATCAAATGCTTTTTCAGCATCTATTGATATGATCATATGGTTTTTATCTTTCAATTTGTTGATGTGGTGTATTACATTTATTGATTTACAAATGTTGTACCATCCTTGCATCCCTGGGATGAAACCCACTTGATCATGGTGTATGATCTTTGTAATATGCTGCTGAATCCGATTGGCCAATATTTTGTTGAGAATTTTAGCATCTATGTTCATCAGAGATATTGGCCTGTAGCTTTCTTTCTTAGTTGGATCTTGCTCTGGTTTGGAGATTAGAATAACATTGGCCTCATAGAAAGAGTTTGGGAGTCTTCCCACTTCCTGTATTTTTTTGTATTGGTTGAGAGGGATAAGAGTTAGTTCTTGTTTAAATGTTTGGTAAAATTCACCTGTGTAGCCATCCGGTCTGGGGCTTTTGTGCTTTGGGAGATTTTGGATTACTTCTTTAATTTCACTAGCTGTTATTGGCCTATCCAAGCTTTCTACTTCTTCTGGGTTCGGTTTTGGTAGATTATACATTTCCAGAAATGTGTCCCTTTCATCCAGGTTGTCATATTTTTTTGTCATATAGTTGTTTGTAGTAATTTCTTACAATCTTTTGTATTTCTGAGGTATCAGTTGTGACTTCTCAGTCAGTTCTGATTCTGTTTATTTGTGTCCTCTCTCTTTTTCTTGATGAGTCTGGATAAGGCTTTTCAATTTTGCTTATTTTTTCAAAGAACCAGCTCCTGGACCTGTTGATTCTTCGAATTGTAGTTTGAATCTCTGAGCTATTAGTTCCGCTCTGATCTTGATGATTTCCTTCCTTCTACTTGCTCTGGGCTTTGTTTGTTGTTGCTCCTCTAGTTTTTGCAGCTTTATGGTTAGATTGTTTTCATAAACTTCTTGTGACCTTTTTTAGGAAGGCCTGTATTGCTATAAATTTCCCTCTGAGCACTGCGTTTGCTGTATCCCATAGGTTTTGAGCTGTTGTGTGCTCATTGTCATTTGTTTCCAGGAACTTTCTGATTTCATTTTTGATCTCATTGATCAAATATGATCCCATTCATTACTTAAAAGCATGTTATTCAGTCTCCATGAGTTAGAGAATTTTTGTTTTTTTCCCTTGAGATTGGTTTCTAGTTTCAATCCATTGTGATCTGAGAAGATGCTTTGTATGATTTCAATTTTTCTGTATTTGTGAAGGCTTGTGTTGTAACATACCATGTGATCTATCTTGGAGAATGATCCATGTGCATTTGAAAAGAATGTGTATTTTGCTTCTTTGGGGTAAAAGACTCTGTATACATCAGTTAGGTCCATTTCCTCTAGAGTGTTGTTCAATGCCACAACATCTCTGGGGATTTTTTGTTTGGAAGATCTGTCCATTGTTGATAGTGGGGTATTAAAATCCTCTACTATTAGTGTGTTGCTGTCCATATCTTTCTTAAAGTCCTCCAAGATTTTCCTTATATATTTCGGAGCTCCTACGTTGGGTGCGTATATGTTTATCAGAGTTATTTCTTCTTGATGGATTGTTCCCTTAAGTATTATGAAATACCCATCATTGTCCCTTTTTATGGCCTTCATTGTAAAATCTATTTTGTCTGAAATAAGTATTGCTACTCCAGCTATTTTTTCATGTCCATTTGCTTGATATATATTTTTCCATCCTTTCACTCTCAATCTGTGTCAATCTTTTGTTCTGAGGTGCATCTCTTGAAGAAAGCATATATGTGGGTCATGTTGTCTTATCCATTCGGCTACCCTATGTCTCTTGATTGGTGCATTTAATCCATTTACATTTAAGGTTATTATTGATTGATATTTATTCATTGCCATTTCCTCCCTTTGTATCTGTATTCCTCTTTGGCTTTCTCTGTTTCTTCATTTTATTTATTTATTTTTATAGCAGACCCTTTAGCATTTCTTGCAATGCTGGTTTGGTAGAGATGTATTCTTTTAGTTTTTTTTTTTTTGGTTTTTTGTCTGGGAAACTCCTTATTTCTCCTTCTATCTTGAATGAGAGCCTTGCTGGGTAGAGTATTCTTGGTTGCAGGCCTTTGTTTACCATGACTTGAAATACTTTTTGCCATTCCCTTCTGACTTGAATTGTTTCCATTGAATAATCATTTGATACCCTTATTGGAGTCCCCTTATATGATATTTGTCGTTTCTCTCCTGATGCTTTTAGGATTCTCTCTTTGTCTTTGAAATTAGCCATTTTAATAATAATGTGCCTTGGTGTTGGTCCGTTTGGGTTGATCTTCATTGGGACCCTCTGTGCTTCCTGAACTGAATTCATGTTTTCACTCATCATGTTAGGGAAATTTTCTATCATTACTTTTTTTGAAAAGGTTTTCCATTCCTTGTTTCTCTTCTCCTTCTGGTATCCCTATGGTACGGACGTTGTTACGTTTCATGTTGTCCTGGAGCTCCCTTAAACCCTCTTCAATCTTGTTCAGCCTTTTTTTATTCTTTTGTATTGTCTTGGAGTATTTGTCTACATTATCCTCCAACTCGCTGATCCAGTCCTCTGCTTCCTCTAGCCTACTGTTGATTCCTTCTACTATATTCTTCAATTCAGAAATTGTATTCTTCATTTCTTCCTGGCACTTATTGATATTTTCTATGTCCTTTTTCATGCTGTTGTAGCTCTCAGTAAGTTCCTTGTAACATCCCTGGAGTTATTTATAGTTTTCTTTGATGTGGCTGAGCTCATTGAGTTTCTCTATCATGATTCTTTTGAATTCCTTATCTGATATTTCCTGTACCTCTGTTTCATTTGGTGGTCTTTCTGGGGATTCTTCCTTTCTTTTTGGTGATGGGCTGACTCTTTTTTTCCCCATTTTGGGTGTCTATTGTTGCTTGCTTTTTCTTTTTTGTTTTTTGTTTTTTTCCCCTTGGATTAATCTGCTTTGCTTCCTTGCCTTAGTTGAGCACCCTTCTGTTTTAGGAGATTCATGGAGTTCAATGTTGCAGTCTCCCAGATTTTCCCCACTTGTTGTTCTTGGTGTGGCCTTTATTTGGGCTGTCTGGTTGTGTTCTGGATTGGTTGTGTATGTTGCTCCTTTCCTTCCAGTCAAGATGCTCCTTCTATCCTTTCTCACAGAAATGAAGAGAGAGAGAATCAGAAAGCCTCAAGTATGAGTAAACAGTGTAAGCCTATGTATATAGTTGCCGCATCTGCCTCCCTGTTCACCCTTAGTGGTCCCTGATTGTTCCAGGTGGAGCCAGGACCTGTGAAGCTTTTAGCAGGAAAAAAAGAAGAAAAAAAAAAAAGAAAAGAAAAAAAAAAAAGATAATAATAATAAGAAGAAAGGATTTAGATGGCTGTTCACCCTTAATGATCCCTGATTGTTCCAGTTGGAGCCAGGACCTGTGGGCTTATAGCAGAGAAAAAAAAAAAAAAAAAAAAAAAAATTAAAAAAAAAGGAAAAAATAACAAGAAAAAGAAAAAATAATAATAAAAAAAGGGTTTAGGTGGCCGTTCACCCTTTACGATCTCTGGTTGGTCCAGGTGGAGCCAGGACCTGTGGGCTTTAACAGGAAGAAAAGGGAAAAAACAATGACAACAACAACAACAAAAAAGGAAGAATAAAAAAGCAAAAGAAAGAAGGAAAAGAATAAAGAAAGGGTTTAGGTGGCTGGGGAGGGGAGGAATACTTAGATTGAGGACTGGGAATGCATTGTAGCCAGAGATTGAGTAGACTTTAAATCAAGAGTAGGGGGAGGGTCTTGGGTATTTAGGTGGACTGAGATGGGGGGGGGGATTAAAAATATGTGAGTAGTAACTTTTGAAAAGGACATGTTGGGGATTAATAGTTCATGTAGCTCTCCCTATAACTCAGGTGCTTGAGATTAGCAGCGATCCATTTCCTGAGTCTGCCTCTTTTTCTTGGTTAGGTCTCTGCAGTCTACAGTCTAGCTGGTCTTGGAATGGCAGGGCCTCTGATTGTCACAGTCAGGGCTGATTCCGAGTGTCAGCCCCCAGGTAGGCTGGGCCTTCCATAGCCTAGCTGGGTTTTAGGTCTGCCAGTGTTCTGGGGCCCACAGGGTGTCTCCTCCAACTCCTGGCAGAGGCTCCTGTCTGTGATGGGCACCTGGCACCCCTGCAGGGTGGCCTGCAACCTCGCTGGTTCCTGTGATGACTGGCCCTGCCCCCAAAGCTCCTAGAGGAGGCAGCCCCCATCTGCCAACAGTGCCCAGGGTCTGCCAACACTGCCCAACTTCCCCGGGCAAGAGCCAATCCTCCAAGCAGACCAGCTCTCTGAGGAGTCCTGTACACCACCTCTATGATGCACCCCTCCCAGCGTGTCTGTGGCCTTTGTCCCCGGCAATGGGCGGGTCAGTTGCCCCGCTACTAGTTCCTGGCTCAGCTCGAAGCTCGGAGTTTCCGAGGGAGCCTGGGGGCCTGTGTGGGTGAGCAGGGCTGGGCCTCCCCTCTCGAAGGGGCTTCAAGCTACTGTTTCCCCAGTGGCCCAGCAGCACCGTTTTCAGCCCTCTCGCCGCCCCAGCAGGTGCACTTCCCTGCTCCCCAGCTCCTGCTCCCCGCAGGACTCTTCTCCTCCGCCTGTGGCCCAGCAAGGAGCTTCCTCTCCCTGTTGCCGGAGTGAGTCTCTCACACAGTCCCTCCCCTGCGGGAGTTCAATTCTGTGTTCCCCTCCAGCATTTGCCCTCGCTGCCCACACTTCACTGTTCAGATTTCTAGTCACCAGGGAGCCTGGAGCTGCTTCAGTTAAACACACCCCTCTGGGTAGAACCGCCACTGCCCAGAGCCGACCTTGGCCTGCCGGCAAGTTTGGAACTGTGTCACCTGCTCTCCTGCAGGTCTCCACTGCCTCTGGGCTGTGCTCCCCTGAGTCCAGATGCTGCCCGTTCCAATTCTTAGGGACCTGAAGACGTCTTGCACTCCCTATTCTATCCTCCAGCTGCTCTGGTGCTTGAGAACGCCATCAGCACTGCTTTCTACTCTGTCACCATCTTTGATTCCTGAAATATAATCTTTTCTAATTCTTTCAGTTAGGTTCTCTGGATGGTAAACACTTAATATTTTATGTTTAAAGATGTTTTGATTTCACTCTTAAATGATAGGCTAGCTGGGGGTTTCTAGATTGCTTGTCATTTTTTCTCAGACCTTTGAAGCTATAACTCCATTTCTTTCTGTCTTCCATTGTGGTGATGAGAAGCCTGTAGTCCTTATATGGTTTTATTTTTGTAGAAAATCTGATGTTTTCTGATAGTTAAAACAATATATATTTTATTTATTTATTTTTAGAGAGAAGGGAAGAGAGGGAGAGAAACATCAATGTGTCATTGCCTCTTACACATCCCCAATTGGGAACCTGGTCTGCAATCTGGGCATGTGCCCTGACTGGAAATTGAACCAATGACCCTTTGGTTCACAGACCAGTGTTTAATCTACTGAGCTACACCAGCCAGGACCTGATAGTTTTTTAAAATAATGTTCTCTTTATCCTCAATGTTCTTTAGATTCAGTATGGTATTTAATAAGATGTGGTTGGAAAAAATTACTCTATTTAGCCCTTTGTACACATGTTCAATCGGAGGAATCATATTTTATTTAATTCTGGAAGATCCTCAGACCTTATTGCATTGAAATCTGCTTCCTCACAATCCCTCCTATTTCCTTTTGGAATACCCATTAGACACACATTCAAGTTAAGAGTTTTTTTCCTGACAGCTCTTTCATATTTTTATTTTTAACTTCTTTCTCTGAGTTGTGTTCTTAGTGATTGTAATGTTACCATCATTCAATGTATCTATTCTTCTTCTTCTTCTTTTTTAAACTCTATCCTCTAGTATTTATTCTTTATTGAAAAAAATTAATTAGGTGCCTGTTTTATGCTCAGAATTTTTAACCGTTTCTTCACCTTTTTAAAATACGCCACCCTTGTTTCATTTCTGTTTGCTTTGCTTCACATTTCCTTGTTATAATGATTCATGTTATTTTTTCCTTTGTCCATTGTGGATCCTGTTAGTAATCAGAACAGTTATTTTCTGGTCACTCTGTTATTCAACTTTGGCCTTAGTGAATTAGCCTCCTGAGTATTGGTTTTGCTGGCTGTCTTTCTTGGAGTTAGACTTCCTTTCATGTTTTGGAAGTTGGCTTTGTAGGATTACTTGAATGGGAATCCATTTTCCCTGTGCCATGTTTACCTTTCTTAGTCATCTCCAACCCAGTCACGGAGGCCCCTGTCAAAGAACCTGGTCTTGTCTGGGAAGTTAAGGCTTCAGTTCTTTGACAGAATGGAAGAGGATACAGATAAGAGCCTGGCTGGTTTTCCCAGGTCCTGGGTGAAAGGCTCTACCTCCCTACTAATCACAGAGCTTCATACAAACCCAACACTAGGGAGGGGTACATTGTAGTCTGTTTTGAACTTCTTTCCCAACCCCCTACCAGGACCAGTGAGTTTGATCAGAATCCCCACCTTATGTGTGGCAGTTTTAGTCCCTTGTAGCCCCTGGGATAGAGCTCCCAGCCACCTCCACCTGCCTCTTGGCCCCAATTCCAGCGCACCTGCAATTCAGCCTGCATGGCCTCTTTTTTTTTTCCCCTCCTTACTATATCCAGTACAGAAAGCTATTTACCTTGCTTTTGAAAGTTACTATGTCTTTTTTATTCTTCCTATTTAAATTTTTTTTACAAGTGAAAGTTTATTTAGAAAGTCACAGAGGTATAAGAAGTGAGCCAATGAAGAAGTGGCCAGCTGGGCTCTGCGGGCTCAGGAACCTTGTTACAAAGGCAAAGGAAGGGCCTTGAAGCTTTGGAGGAATAAAAGCAAAATAATTGCACCTTAGAAGGCGGGTGGGGGAGACACAGGTGTGCTCAAAAGAGAGAACTGCTCACAACTTACATTTTTTAAAAGATTTTATTTATTATTATCAGAGAGAGGGGAAGGGAGAGAGGAAGAGAGACATCAATGTATGGTTGCCTTTCACCTGCCTCCAGCTATGGACCTGGCTGGAGACCTGGCTTGCAACCTGGTTCTGTGCCCTGACTGGGGAATTGAACCAGCGACCTTTGGGTTCACAGGCAAGCGCCTTATCCACCTGTGCTACCAGTCAGGGCACAACTTACATTTTATCTACAGTGTGATGTGTTAGGGTCAGAGGCAGCACCAGAACTTTCAGTGCCATGTTCGCTGGAGACTCCTGTACTGCTTAAACCAGTTTTAGTTTAAGTTTAGTTGCAACCTTAATCATCCCAAATGATAGAAGCTCCTATCTGATGAGACTGTTTTGAAGATTACATGGGATTTTCCAATGTAAATGCTCTGTATATTGTCTGACACAGAGAGAAGCCGGGAAAAAAAAGTCAGCTATTGCTTTGATTATTTTCACTGCCTACTTTTATCCCACATGTATGTTTCTGTTCATTCTGGGTTCAGCTCAGCAACACCTGTAAGCAAGAATTTCGGTTGGGCTATATCTGCCCTTCCTTCATCCAATGTACTTTTTGTTTTTTGTTTGTTTGTTCGTTTTTTTGATGTCTCTTTCTTTCTCCTTAGTAAAATTGTTCATGTTTGCTACTTCAGAATTAATTCTTTTCTCAATTTCTAGGTGACAGTTCGGAAACAACACTGAACAGGGAGTCTAAGTCATTAGCTCTCCCCACCCCCAGCGGCATGGGAAAACCAGCCCACTCCAGCTCCATCAGCCAGACAAGGGTGATGATAGTTCCACCCACTTTATGGGGTTGTTGTGTGATTTCTGTAAGACAAGAGAGGCAAAGGGCTTTGCAAACTGTAAAATGCTGTGCCAAGTTGAAGAAAATAATTATGCTCACGTTTATTAAACAATGAGTTATTTTAACTCTCACAACCACGTACGTAACTATGTATTTTTATTCCTGTTTTAATGAGTTGAGGCTTAGAGAAGAATAGGGACTTGATGAGGCAAATATACATATTTTCCATGTATTATATGAATAAGAGTTTAGGATTCCTCTCCCAAACCATGGCAGACCCTGGAGAGAGGGTGTAAGGGATTCTGAATGGGATGTTTGCTTGGATTTAAACTCTGGGTGTTGGTGCTTTGAACAGGGAACTTTGAAAGATGTGGAGGCAAATGGCCTGTGGGGAGCAAGGTGATTGCCAGTTGCCATCTCTGAAGTGTCCCGTTTCCACCAGGATCGCTATGGAAATCCAGACTGAGCCAATCTCTCCATGTTAAGCTTTCTCTGGCTGTTTTTTCTCCTGACCTCAAAGCTTACAAATTATTCTTTCCTACATGGAGATCAGGTGGTTCTCCTGGGTCCTGTCTGGGCAGGTGACTGACAAGTCAATTTTGTCAAGACAGTTGCTTGGGCTGATTATTCCATTGAACTGAGTTCCTCATTTTGGCTCTGGGTAAACTAGGTTTGAGCTGGGATGGGGGGCTGGAGGCTTAGGGATCAGGAAGGCCAGGAAGAAGACCAAAGCAGGGGCTGAGCAGGGAAACTGAAGAGCAACCATTCCTAGGTCTGCACCAGAGAACTTGAGGAGTGTTGAGACGGGGCTGGTAGTGGTGACAACGTCATCCCCATTTTAAAGAGGACTAACACAGGTCAGGGAGTTAAGTTACTTCATCCAAAGCCACCTAACTTAGGCAGAACTTAAACCAGAACTTGAAGGCTTGGGACTGAGTACAGTGATTTTTCTGGGCTGATATTGAGGGAGAACTGAAAGTGATCTTTGCCTGATGTGGGGTGTCTGCCTCCTTGTGATAAGGAGAGAGACATAGATGCTGTTTGTAAGTCTGCAGCTGATGTTGCCCCAAAATCTGCATGTGATGTGACCGAGGACTTTGGGAAGTCCCTTGGATGAAATGTCCAAGAAGGCCCTGGGTACTTCAGCTTGCCCAGCGGACTAAAGAAGCTCACTCTCGGAAAGGTATAGCTGAGGCTGAAAGGAGGAAGCATGTTCCCTGAGGGTGGAACACCTGGGTTTCCATCTCACTCTTGAAACTAGCTATGTGACCTTGTGCAAGTCACCTGGCATCTCTGAGCTTTGGCTGCCCCTTTGTGCTCTTCCTACTTCTCAGAGTTGCTGTGAGGATTCAGTAGAATTGCAAACATGGAAGTGCTTTGTCTGCTCATAGTGTCTATACACAGTGTCTATACAGGAGCTGTGGCTTCAATGTTCCTGAGTCCCAGGCCCAGAGGCAGGGCTGTCCTTGCAAGGGTGGGGACTTGGGGTTGGGGAAAGCTGTCCAGGCTCGGAGAACACAGAACACAGCCACCGAGTGGCTGTGCTGGTGAGTTTTTTTCTTTAAGGAGGCTTCCCTCTGGTCCATGGGGTCAGCCAGGGACTAGGAACAGGATGCATGCTGGTTGGGGCTTCTGCTTGGTGACATTTGATCCATCAGACCTGCCACCTGCTGAGTGGCATGAGAGATAGGCCACAGTGACAGAGAGGACCCACAGGAGTGTGGTTGTCAAGAGGGAGTAGTTATGCACACGTGCAATGAAACTACAAGGCAACCTGACTTCTTTCACTGGCCTGGCTAAGATCATCTCTTTTCTGAGTCAGGGAGGACCTCAGGTAATAGCTTCTTGAGGAGCAGAGCTAGGTGAAAATGAAAGTCCCCAAACCTGGAAAAAATTGCATCCCTGTCCCATGTAGGCAGAAGTGGGGTCGGGAATGAATGGTGCAGTGCTTTCCCCTCCCTCACTCCCAGCAACCTTGTCGCACTGGGCAGCAAGCCTGGGAGACCCTCCTTTCCCTGCAGTGAGGCCTCAGACCCAGCAGTAGGCTCAACTGGAACCCAGGTGCCAGGATTAAGCCTGACTTGAAGCTGAAGCTGGCCTGCAGCTCTAGCCTCCCTCTCTGGGCTCAGTATTGGTCCTACTGTCATCTTATCGACCCTGATGCTGGGGCTGAGCTACACAAACCAGACCTCAGCCTTCATTCAGGGCCCCAGCCCTTTCCTCGCCCCCTTTCAAATGCCATGTGTTCCCATAGCTCGCAACTGGGGCTGTTCCCAGCTTCACCTCTTTCAGTCAGGATACAACCCCCTTTCCCTCAGTGGGCTGGACCCCCTTATTCTTGTTGGCTCCCTCTTCTTAGGGGCAGTGACCCATCCTAGGATCCCAGTCCCATGTTGGTGCCTATAGGCTCAGGGACAGGAAGCAGAGTCACATGTTCTGAGGGCCTGTTTTATTCCTGGTCCTTTAAACCTCACAACAACCCAGTGGAGTAGATTTTAATGATTCCCATTTTACTAAAGAGGAAAATGGCTTAGTGACTTACACAAGGTAACATGAATGGTGGAGACAAGATTCCACCCCACATCCACAGGGTTCAGAGACTGTGCTCGGGGTCAGTCCAGTGACCAAAATACCCTCAAGGCTTGGGGGACGAGTTTCCTGACTGAAACATCTCCCACTGGAGCAGCTCCTGGACAGCCTGTCACTTGGTGCATGACAACATCAGTCACAGGTTTCCTGTCAGGCAGATTCTGTGACCAGTTTCAGATGTTCCTTCTGGAAGCTTAACCTTGAATCTGTTTCTGTGCCCCACTCAGTGATTCCAAGCTGTCCTTTGTATGAAAGGAAGACCCCAAAACAAAAGCGTTTGGAAAGAAAAAAAGAAAAAAACACCTTGTAAAGAAATTCAAGGGAGTCAGACTTCAACAGGAAAGAACACAGCAGGAATTTAAAGAAAAAAGCCACAGTGCACACTTGCCAAAGTCACGGATTGGGCTGAGTCCATTCATGGTGGAAGCAGCTGTGTACTCACATGTTCTTACAGCTTCAGAGGCTGTGACAAATCCTCAGACATCTGGCTCTGTGAAGTCAGCCTGCATCAGAAAGGCTGGAGCTATTGTTTGTTTTTGGGGCCAGAACTAGACAGGGTGGTCTTCTGGTTTCTTTTCCTGGCTTTGTACGTAGTGTCCCATTAATTTTTCTACAAACTGTAAGAGGTGAGGTTTATTTCCATTTTATGAATGAATAAACTGAGGAACAGAGTGGCTAAGTGACTTGTCCGAGATCTCCCAACTAGAGAGTGTTTTTGGAGCCAGGAGTTGAGGCTAGTTTGGTCGGAATCCTGAATTTGTCCTCTGAACCACGTGTGGGCTGCCTATCCACGGAAACTGTTCATGTATTCAGGCTGTAGTTCTGTAGCAGCTCCGTGGCCAACATGGCCCCACCTTGAGCTCCTGGTTGGGTGTGGGATACGGGGGGCAATACCCAAGGTCCTGTCACCTGTTGATGCCAACTGTCACGCTCCTGACAGTTTCAGCTTCTGAGCATCCTCTGACTTTGGTTCTCTGGAGTTAAGATACAGACCCTTGGTGTCCATTCATCTCCTGACAGGTGGCTTTGCCCGTTCAAAGCCTGGCTTTTTCTGGGATGAGTGAACTTCCAACCCCTTCTCAGAGCTCATGCTCCGTTTCTAAGATTCCCTTGGCCTAACAGAGAGGGGTTACGGGGAAAGCTCTCAGGAGGGAGTCTTAGCACATTCGCACAGTAAGAAAGATACCTTCCCAGAAAGGAAAGTATCTCTTATTTTCTTCCCGTAAATCAAACATGGGAGGTGCATTTGTTTAATGGGCTCTGTCCACAGCCCATCCAATTTGTAAGTGACATGGGGGTGGGGAAAGATGCTGACCTGGCACTTTGGAGAGTGGATTTCAGAGTAAGGGGCCTAGGCAGCATACCTGGGAGTGTGAGCAGAAGGGGCAGAGGGCCTAGTTGTGGGCCAGGGTTCCCTGCCCTCCCACTGTGACCCCCACACAAACATGCACTGCACATTCCGGCATGCACACACATACATACATACGCACATGTACACACACGTGCACTTAGGTGTTTATGCTGTGCTGCCTTTCCTGTCTGCCTCTTGATCTGAACTCTTGCCACACATCTTTCCAACTGCCTGTCAGTCTGCTGGAATCACAGCTCACCAGGATTCAGAGGCCAGACCCAGCCACGCAGGTAGACAAGAAATGAGTGTGTTGGTGTGGACAGGCATTTGGATCGAAAGATGAGAAGTGTGGTAGACAGAATAATGCCCCCTCCCTGCCAAGAGGTATATGTTCTTATCCCTGGAATGGAAATGTGTTACCTTACATGGCAAAACAGATGTTTTAGATGTGATTAAGTTAAGAATCTCAAGATAAAATTATCCTAAATTATCCATATGGGCCCAACGTAATCACAAGGTTACATATATAAGTGGAAGGCAGGAGGGTGAGAGTTAGACAGGAGATGTAATGAGGGAGACAGAGGCTTGATACTTGCATTTTGATGAAGGAGGAAGGGGGCCATGAGCCAAGGTATATAGCAGCTTCTAGCGGTGGAAAAGTCAAGGAAGCAGATTCTCTTCAAAAATGTCAGAAAGAATGTAGCTCTGCTGACACCTTGATATTGACTCTATCTATCTAGCTATCTAGCTATCCATCTATCTATGAATCGTCTATCATCATCATCTATTTGCTATGAAATTATTGGCTTGTGCAATTATGAAGACTGATAAGTCCCATGATCTGCTGTCTGCAAGCTGGTGGTATAATTCCAGGCCTGAGAACCAGGGGAGCTGATGGTGTAGATCCCAGTCAGAAAAGCCAGAGAAGAGATGAAATAGCCCAGCTCAAGCAGTGAGGCAGGGAAAAGGGGCCACTTCCCTTCCTTTGCCTTTTGTTCTACTTAGGCTCTCACCTGCCTGGGTGAGGCCCACTCACACTGGGGACGGCCATCTGCTTTACTGAGTCCACTGGTCCACATGCTCATCTCATCCAAAATCACCCTCACAGAGACACCCAAAAATAATGTTTAATCTGGACACCTTGTGGCCAGTCAGATGACAATATAATTCACCACCACAGAGGTTGTGATTAGATCTAAAGTCATAGACTGGGGCTGCGGGCTTGATCCAAGCCATAGACCCATTTAACATGTCATGGGTTTCTTTTTAGGCCATTTGGACCAACTTTTAAATATTAGATTTCCATTAATTCTGAAGTTTTGACTTATCTTTATATGTGTGGTAATCTGGCAATACTGGACCCGCAGCCCGCCAGCCAGTCCTGGCTGGAGGTGGGGCGATTCCCGGGGCAGGCTCTGTAGCTAGGAGGTGGGGGTGCTGTCACCCAAAAGTGGAAGTGTGGGCTTTTTAGACCTGGGTTCAGGGAGCCCCAGAGAAGGCTCCTCAGAGCAGCTGGGCTCCAGATACAGCTTGACAAGTGCCAAGTGCAGCGGAACTCTTAGCCACATTGATCTGGACACTAAACTTCTATTAATGTAGTCACAGAAGGCGATTGCTTTCTTGGTAGCCACTTGCAGCTGACAGCTGACACAGACCTCACAGTCAGAGACACTCAGATGGCCCCAGAGGAGCAGTGGAGATCCCAATACGTCCATGCCTGGTGTCCCACCTTCAAGCAGGCTCGGCAGGTGGTGGGCTGAGAGCATGCTTCCTGCTCCTCCTTCCTGTTTGGCTCACTTCCCCACAGTCTCACTTCCCTGGTGCCCTGGCCCCACATGGCTTCCTCCCTGAGCACATCCTAGGCCCCTTTGATGACCCAGTTTGGATGTCTTCCTGGTCCTCCCTCTTTGGACTCACTCAGATGGACACAATTTTCATTCTGCCCTCTGACCCTAAGCACCTGGCTGAGGCAAAGCCACCCCTATGCTCTTGTCAAGTGAGGTCTGTTACTGGCCAGGACCCTCCTTAGCCACAACAGCACCCTCTTCTGTCACCAGGTGTGTCAACTTTACTTCCTGCTACCTCCTGAATCTGTCCATTTCTCTCCATCCCCAATCCAAACCATCACCTTCTCTCACCTGGCCCATCACCTGGCCTCCTACCTGGGACCTATGCCTCTAGGCCTTGCTCTTTCAACTCACTCTCCAACAGCAACCAGAGAGTTCTCTTTAAAGGCAGACCTGACCACAGTAACTCTGTTCAGAATCCTTCATTGGGTCACCCTGATTTCAGGACAAAGCCCCGGTATCAGGTACTTCATGGCTCAGTCCCTGCTCCTCCCCCGCCCCTTCTTGTGACTCAGTAGCACCCCTGCCTTGGGTCCATGTGCTAGCAGTACCGGTCTATTCGCAGGATCCACTGTTCTCTCTGAAATGTGGACTTTCCTACATATTATCTCTTTGGCTAGCATCAACTCCTGCCTCGTTGCCTTCACCTGGATACCTCACCTTCCAGTATAACCGCCCCTCCGTTCTCTTCCTCCCAGGCTAGACTCCCAGCCCAGTGCTCCTACGAGCCCTTGTCTTCTAGTCATGGCACTTGCCACCCTGAATGGCCATAGCTTCCTGAGCTGTCTTGTTTTCCCCACTAGGCTGTAAACCATCAAGTCAGGGAGCATGTCCATTTTGCTCTCCATGATATCCCCACCACCTGGAGTAAGTTTGGGACACAGAAGGATAGTGACTGAAGGAATGGAGGACTGATAATGAGGACAAAGTCAAGAGCAGAGAGGGCCTGGGTAGGTAAATAGAGCCTTTCCTCCATGTCGATGACCCCAAGTCATCTTTAAATGACACTCTCTGGACACACCTGTGCAGGGAGTTTGCCAGGTGAAGAAGGTGGGGTGAGGAGCAGATAACAGGAATCTTTCCAACTGTAACCATACCTTGTCCTCACTTCTCTACCTTGCTTCTGGAAAGAGCATGGGAGACATTACCAGCTGCTTCTCTGAATGCGGTGGCATTCTTGCCCACCAGAACAGGAAAGGAGTTCAACTGGCATAACTCATGTCAGGAAAAACCGAGAATCCCAGAGCTCAGCTTTGTAACCATTGTACCACCCTACCTGAAAGGCAGCTGGGGGTCAGGCTGGAGCTCACTTCCATGGGATGGTTAAAGGGCAGTGAGCACATAGGCAAAAGATCTGAGCTCTAGTTATCTTCTATGTGGGGCTGTGTGACTTGGGGCAAACGTCTTACCCTCTCTGAGCTTTCATTTCATGCTACCTAATTGGTAGGGCTGTTCTAAGGACTCATCTTTCATTACTTCAGGGTTTATAAGAGGCAGAGACCAGGCTTCTCTAGGTTGCCTAGTTCTCAGCATATAGCCTTGTCCATTAATCACAGCCTTGAATATGGAATCATTGAGTTGAACAGCTCTTTGCAGACTTCCCAGATTCCAGACTTCTAAAAACCCTTCATGAGTGAAATGCTCGATTCAGGCATTGAAATCCACTCTATCCTCACTAACTGGACAATTGCTTCATGTTGCTGATGTGTATTATTATTTCCCCTGCTATAATGCATGTCTTTTTAAAAGAAAATAAGAATCTGTCAAGTATCGTTGCGCAATGCATGCAGTGAAGGGGCAGCCAAAGGCAGTGCATCAGGCTTAAGTCCCAGCAGAGGTAGCATTTGTCTGGGGGCCAGTCAGCGCTGATGTGATGAGGACATGATGAGCTCTATGCAGAGGTTTCCCCTCTGGGAGAAGTCCCTGCCGCACCCCCCATCATATTCCTGGCAGCTGAGGGAAGGAGGTGAGACAACTCTCCGGCTACAGAAACAGAATGAATCCACGTCTGAAGGGGCTCAGAATCCCTTGCCTGCCCCATTGCACAGAAACCTGTGCAGATCAGAAATACTGAAGAACAAGCAGGCACCATAATGGGAACATCCCTGGCTGGTCCCTGCCATGTCAAGGCAACCCTTAAGAGATAGGGCCTTTTTAGATATGAAGAAACAGACTTGGAAAGAGGCCAACCTGGAACTAGGTGGTGAATCTAGTCCCCCGACCATCTCCTTTCCGTATACCATGTTGCTTGCCTACCTTTGGGGGTCTGCAAAATACTGATGGGGAGGGCCAGCGAGGGAGGGGGCACTGGGACTCTTACCCACACCAAGGGGCCAGCCTGGGGCCCCTGGGAGATTGGTCAGCCCCTAGACCCAGTCTTTAATTTATTGATGTGTTGGCTGGTTGGTGGTTGAGGGGGCCTGGACAGACATGATGTAGACAGTTCTGCAGGGATGGCTAAAGAACATCAGTTAAGGTGCTTTGTCCTCAGTGGGCCTGCTAAGTAGCTGAGAATCCCATAAGCCCCCACACTGTTTTCCAGGGCTGGCCCTGTCCTGGTTTCTGCCCTTCTTCCTCCCCTTGGCTCCTCATTCTCCTCAGCCCCTTCTCCCCTCAGACAACACATGGAACTGGGAGAAACAAGGACCAGTCTCACATATGAGGGGAATAAATGCCGAGCTGTGACAATCTTGTCTGCCTCAGAAAGAGAGGTTTTATGTAGTTTTTGGCATTTACAAATCCTTTGTGAAAAGGTCACCCTGTTCTTGGAATCTTTTATTAATGCTGAAGACTGGCCCTGGAAATGTCATGTCTTTTTACCATGATATTTACTCAAAAAAGTATGACTAAGCATCTGAAATTCTAGCAGCAGTCAGACCTGAACCAAGCTGGGGAGTTTTCAGGGGACAAAGAGGTGCTGGCCCCCTGAAACTGTTGGGCTCCCCATTCCCACCCAGGGCCCAAAGGAGGAAGGGACAAGGGCCACAGACCCTGGGCATATTCAGTCCACTTCACCCTGTCATCCTAGATCTTTAGCATCTCCAAGATAGAGATCCCCATGTTAGAGCTGGAAGAGATCCTGAGATGAACCCACTCATTTTAGAGATGTGGAGACTGAGGCCCAGGGAGGAAAGGTACCTGCAGTGACCCCAGCAAGTAGGGGGCAAAGGGGAGACTCAAACTGTAGGTCCTGACTCCTAAGTCTCTTCCCCAAGCTGTCACCTGGCCTCACTCTCACGTTGAGCCTGGGAAGAGGAAAGGACCTCTCATTAGTTAGGTCCAACGTTCCAGTTCCCACCCTCAGGGTCCAAGGAAGTATGATGTTGGGGAGACATTTGCATGGTGACCCTATCCAGCACCTCATTACCACCCCTCCCATCAGGCTTCCTCCTCTGGGATATTTAGTGCAGGGAGGCCTTCCATCAAAGTCCTCCCTATTTCCTGTCCTGATGATCCTGGTGAGCTTTGGGACAACAAAGGGCTTAAAGCCTGCCTTGCTATCACAGTGGAGCCAGGCTGCCATAACTCAATACCATAGATTGGGTGGTTTAAATAGCACAAATTAATTTTCTTATGGTCCTGGAGGCTGAAAGTCCAAGATCAGGGTGTCAAGCATGGCTGAGTCCCCATGAGCACACTTTTCCTGGCTTGCAGCCAACCGCTTCATTGTGTCCTCACTCAGCCTCTGTGCATGCATTTGGGGTGGGGGCTGGGGTACAGCAAGCACTCAGGTGCCTCCTTCTATAAAGGCACTAATCCTAGTGTGGGGGCCCACCCTCATGACCTCAACTAACCCTAGTTCTAAAGGTCCCATCTCCAAATATCATCACTTTGGGGGTTGGGGCTTCAATGTAAGAATTTGGGGCAACACATTCAGTCCATAGCACCTACCACTTCACAGGGGTTTGGTGAGGGGCTTAGGAAGACACACCAATATCCCTGTGAAACTAAGTAATCTGTAGATTGTGCACATGTATGCACTTTTATTATTGTTTTTTTAAAAGATTTTTATTTATTATTATTATTATTATCATTTTTAAAGATTTTATTTATTATTTTTAGAGAGAAGGGAAGGAAGAGAGGCAGAGAGGGAGAGAGGCATCCATGAATGGTTGCCTTTCACCTGCCTCCAGCTGGGGACCTGGCTTACAACCTGGTTATGTTGCCCTGGCTGGGAATCGAGCCAGTGACCTTTGGGTTCGCAGGTTGGCACCTTATCCACTGTGCCACCAGCCAAGACCCTATTATTGTTTTATCATTGGGAGGAAGCCAGGGAGGAAGGAGAATGCAACACTACCTGCTCAGCTTCTCAGATGAGCTTGGGTGCATCTTGAGAGAAGAGTGAAACTCCAACAAGGAGGCCCTGCCTGGGTGGGGGGAGAGAGGAGACATTTGCCCTTTGCTCCCCACCATCTATTCTCCCTTTGGATGATGAGACCAAGGTCTGAGCCGACCACCACACCCCCAGTCTCCTGGTCACAGTTACTGCTTCTGGACTGGGGGCTCAACCCTTCCCTATGTAATCAGTGTTCCAAGGATTTTTACAGGGATTCATCTCTTATGATGGATTCAAAATTGGAAGGATATAACCTTAAGAGCTGCTGCTATGGACACCCATGGCCATGAGAGGGGTATTTTGGCTCTGTATTCTCAGAGAGACGGGGTGAAAATGAACATTTTTATCTATCTTAGCCATCAGGAGGGCAGGAGTTTTATTCACATGATAAGGACAACTGCCTAGAAATAGAAGTATTAATAGGTGTTTGCTAAATAATATATTTAAGCCCCTTTATCCAGCCATGACTGCAGGCAGCTCTATTTCTAAACTCCTCAGTTATATAAGCCTATGCATTTCTTCTTTTACCTAAACCACCAAGAGTCAGATTATTTGATCACTTGCCACCTAAAGATACTTAAAGGCATGAAATTAAAGGCAAGGGCCTGGGAGGTGAGGGGGAACTATGGATGTGGATGAGAGATTGCTCACAGGACCTTGCAAAGCCCAGGGCAAGAGTGCTAAGGGGGTGTTGGACCTGGCTTCTCTCCCAGTCCTGCTGTAGACTGATGCACCCTTGACTGTCCAGACCAGCCTAGGATTCAGGGTGGGGTTTCTGTGCCCAAAGGCTCCTGGCCCAGTTCTGAGTAGGTAATGCCCTAGGCACAAGGAGTCCTTTATGTCCTTCAAGGGAAGCAGGAAGCACCTAGCACAAGAAATCAGACCCTGCCATGGAGAGACCCCTTGGCCATCAGGGTGCTGGGTGAGAGTGCGGTGGGTCCACTCGGGACGCAGGTCAGGCTGGGTCAGGAGTGAGGGTCCTCTTCCCGTAACTCCATTTGGGTTACCCTCCCATCTTGTGGCCACTGCAAGCAATAAAATAATGATAATGAAACAAATCATGGCTACTCTTCATTGAATCATGGTGTGGGCTGGTGACTCTGAAGTAGGTATTACTTAGGATTCCTGTAAGACAGTGATTTTCAACAGGTGTGCTGCATGGACTTTTAAAACGTGCAACACCCAACTGTTTAGTCAGGGGCACTGACCCCTTTTCTTTCAGGCTGTCAAATAATAAATCAACAACAGCCAACACAACAATAGCCATCTGGTGTAAATGAATCAAAATTATACCTATTTCTTTTTTTGGCAGATCGACAAAAAAATATATTCTTTGGTCTGCTGCAATATTTTAGTAATTAGTATTTGCGTGCCATGAGGTGGAAAAGGTTGGAAATCACTGCGGCTGTCATGCAGGGAGGAAATGGAAATTGAGAGAAAGCAGCCTCACAGGGGTTCAGAAAGGAGTGGCGGGACTGAACCTGGAATGTGGGTTCGAGTCTGGCACCCAATTATAACTAGTGCGTTAAGCGCCATTCCACAGAGACAGGTTATGGGGCTGTGTGCGCATGTACGCACCTCCCCCAGGCCTAGCTCTAGCACTGGCAGGTTAGGTGGAGCTCTCATTGGTGGCTTTGATGTTCTCCCAAGGGCAGCATTGGCGTGGCATAGCTGGGGTTTCCTAGTGGCTGTGATCGTATACCTGCAGACCACAGGTCAGTCCCATCCATGGCTTATGGCGGCTGTGTAGGGAGGGAGGCACTTGTGGTGTGGACAACTGAAAGCAATGCAGGAGAGCGGCTTTGAGCAGGAATTCCTGTGCTGAGCCTGCCAGAGAGGCTTGTGTGCTGGTGAATGCCACCTCCTCCCAAGGCCCTGGACCCTGGGCTACATGTGTCACAGACTGGAAAAGGGGAGCAAAAATTCACCACAGTGGACAGTGGCATTCCCTGTGCTTGTAGATTATCCCAGGAAAACTCAGGAATGTGGGTCCATCACCCTGCTTTTCTGGTTCCTTCCAGTAAGTGCTGATGGGGCTGGAATGAAGCTTGGCTCTATCCCCGCAAGGCACCCAGGTTGGACCTGAATTCCTTATGCTGTGAGTGACACTTTGATGGAGGTGAACTGCATCCCTTCCCCATCAGGAAAGAAATGAGGATTCAGGGGGTGTCTGGGTGACTCAGAGACACTGTCAGCTGAGTACTGGCCCTGTGATGTGCAAATTGGTCCCAGGAAGCAGTAAATGCTGCAGGGGTGTAAGGCCAGGCTGCTATTTCACAAGGATCATTCACATTAACAGAACCTACGCTGCTCTTGTAAAACAGAATGTGGCATCTTCAGAAGAAAATCAACTCTTTGCTTGGGAGGTTAGTTTGTCTTTAAAAATTTGGGAGAAAAGAGGTTGGTAGGGAGAGTAGAGTGGGCTGGAACCCACCCACTCCCAGTCCAGGGGTCCCAGCCCTCCTGGGCCAGTCCAGGGGCATTTGGCTGAGGATGGAGGGGCAGAGGGCTGAACTCAAGGCAGGACCCAGGCACTGCCTAGAAAGATGGCGGTCTCCTAGGAAGGGTGTGGGCACGTAGGGTGGTTGGGGTGCTGGGCTTAAAGGCAGGGGGCTGCAGGTGAAAGATGCAGGGGCACTGGTAAGCTAGAAAAGGGCAATGAAAGAGGATCCTGACTCAGACCTTATTCTTTTCTCCCCTCCCTGTGACTTAGGAGGACAAGATACCCAGATCAGCAGTTCTTACCTGTCACCAGGCATCAGAATCACCCAGAGGCCCATGAAACTGGCTTGCTGGGCTCATGCTCAGAGGCTCTGACGCAGTAGCTCTGGGTGATGGCCGGAACCTGGTGTTTCTTTGACACTCCTGGCATTGTTGCTACTGCTGCTCAAAGGAGAACATGTGGCAGTCTACTGGCTCAGGTGTAGCCTGACACTATTGCACACCTTGAAGATGCTTACTTGAGGTAAGAGCAGCATCCACCTCCCTCAGGTGCAGGGTGGGTTTGTCCTGAGAAGATGGATGGAGAGAATCACTGGGGTGGAGTGAAACCCCCAGATTATGGACCAGGCAGCTCTTGTTACCCTTCAGGTAACAGGCTAGGAGCACCTCTCATTCTGAGAGACCATCAGACTGATTCTCCCACTCTCCCAGGTGGCAAGGATCACATCTTTCTACAATGGAAAGAAGGGCCCTCCTAAGATAATTACCCAAGACTGCCTGCACCAAGATGCTGAGGTTTGGGTGGTGTCAGAGTTGGGGGCAGCCTGGTGACAGAACCTCCTTGTTCTGGGGCTTGGTATCAAAGCTTAAGTTCAAGTTCTGGCTCCCCTTACTCTGACCTATGACTTTGGGGAGCATTTAACTCCAGGAACCCCGGAATAAAGAAAATGCCTCCAATGGGTTGTTTGGGGAGGATGTAGCAATGAACATGAAACTGTATACATATATAAGTTGTATACATTTATAAGTTCTAATGATGGTGTTAGCTTGGAAAAGAAACCAAGAGAGAAGGGAGAGTAGAAGAATCATAGAGGGTTGCTGCTCTCTGTGGGGGTGGGTTTGGTTTCTTTCCTTTTCCTCCTTATGGTCAGAGAACTAAGATCAAGGAAATGAAGTACATGGAACAAAAGTCCAAATATTACCTGTCATATCAACTTCAATTTATTTATTTGCAATTATTTTATTTTTTCCAGCTTTATTGTGGTATATATGATAAATGAAACTATTGACTTTATACACCATGATGTTTTGATATATATATTCTGAAATGTTTACCAAAGTCAAGCTAATTAACTTATCTATCATTTCATAGTTATCATTTTTATTTTTTTGTAAAAACAATTGAGATTTACTGTCCTAGCACATTTCAAGTATACAATACAATATTGTTAACCACGGTGACTATGCCATATGTTTGATCTCCAGAAATTATTCAGCCTGCATAGCTGAAACTTTGTACCTTTAGATGAGCATCTCCTCACTCCTCCCACCACCTAGCCCCTGGTAACCACCATTCTGCCCTCTGCTCTGAAGGGTTGAAGCTTTCAAGGTTCTGTGTATGAGATAATACAGTATTTGTCTTTCTGCGTTTGGCTTATTTTACTTAGCACAATCCTCTGGGTTCATCCATGTTGTCACAAATGACAAGATGTTTTTGAAAGGCTGACTAGTATTCCATTGTGTATATATCATCATTTATATTTTTAAATATATTTTATTTATTATGCTGTTCCAGTTATCCCAATTTCTTCTTCCTTTGCGCACCTTTGCCCAGTATGCCCCTTCCCTCTACCAATTCTCCCCCCTTAGTTCATGCCCATGGGTCATGCATATAGGTTATTTGGCTTCATCCTTTCCTATATTATTCTTAAATTCCCCCTGTCTATCTTGTACCTACCAATTACACTTCTTGATCCCTGCACCATTTCCCCATTTCTCTCCCACTCCTCTTTCTAGCTGATAACCCTCCAAATGATCTTCATACCTATGATTCTGTTCCTGTTCTGGTTGTTTGCTTAGTTTATTTTGGTTTTTATATTTTAGATTCTGTTGTTGATAGTTGTAAGTTTGTTACCATTTTATACATCACCATTTCTTCATGAATTCATCTGAAAATGGGCACTTAGGCTGTTTTCATGTCTTGGCTATTGTGAACAATGCTGCAGTGAATATGGGGGTGCAGGTACCAATTTGAGATGACTATTTTATTGCTTTTGAATATATATCCAGAAGTGGGATAGCTGGATCATATGGTAGTTCTATTTTTTCAGGCTTTGAGGAATCTTTACATTGTTTTCCATAGGGGCTGCACCAATTTACATTCCCACCAACAGGGAAAAGGGCTCCCTTATGTCCACATTCTTGCCAACAGTTATCTTTCATCTTTTTGATAACAGTCATTCTAACAGGTGTCACCCCAAATTTAGCCAAGACTCCAACCAACACAAAAGGCGGGGATGAACTCATTGTTTGGGTTTAGGAAATAGTCAATCATGTTTTGGGAGATGCTGATATTCACTGGTGTGGGACAATGTTACCCACATTCTCTCTGCTGAACTGGGCATATCTAGAAAGACAATTGCCACATTGTTAACTGCATTTTAGTGCATGTCTTGTGTATAAGAGGAGCTTCATGGACATTATTTCATTATTGTTCCCACTTTGGAGATGAGGAAGTTGAGGCCCATGAATGTTAAGTTGCTTTACTAGGGTCACAGTTTAGTAAGTGGCAGATCTTTGCCTTTTTACTATTTCCTCTGCTTCTCATAGGAGTGTGAAAATACACTGTACATTGTGCAACGTTGAACGACTGGAAGGGACTGTCATTACACTCTCTCTCCATCAAGTTTCAGTGTTCAGAGTAATTTTCTTGAGCATTTTACTTTCCTAGTTAAACAAATATCCAGCCACTTGTGCATACCCACAGCCGACAGCAGACAGCCGACAGCCAGCCGACAGCCAGCCGACAGCCAGCCGACAGCCATAACATTGCCTGCACAGCCCCTGCGGCTTCCTGCAGAGTTGCTCGTTGGTAGATCCTTAGCCCCGATGACCGCAAGCAACTCGTGACTCATGAACAAAGGAAAAGGGTTTCTTGAGCCTTCTCAACTTTACTTCCATTAGCCTATTGCCAGAGAAAATTCCAGGCTTGTCTGCCCCCCTCCGAACCCCTCCCCAAGTCGAAGCCACGAAGCCACTTTGTTACACTGGCATAATTCCTTACAATAACATTAACATATCATTGGAGCTCATTACCTTTGGTGTAATAGTTCCCTATTGAACTGTGTCAGACTAATTATGTCAGTTCCTTTTCATTCCAGTTTAGTGCTTCTCCAGAGAGTCGCAGTGCAGCACCGCTAATAATGATTAAACTGCTGTCTAATGCTCCACTGGACGACCCAGCCAAGCAGGGGGAAATTCCTTGCTGAAGAAGGGACTCTCGAAGCAGCCCTTGTAGTTGACACAATTTGGTGTTTTAAAAGCCACTCCCCAGCAGTCATTTCCACAAGATGATGGAGGGCTGGTAGTGTTTCTTGGGGGCGGAGGAAGCGGAGAGCAAATCAGGAGAGGAGCTAGCTGGGCGAGGAGAGGCCAGCAGAGGGGGAGAGGCAGCCCAGGTGCTTTCATCCGCTGCTGAGCCCTGAAGTTCTGGCCAGAGCCCAGTTCTGCCACTCAGCCAGCTGGGGAGGGTGTCAGGGTGAGGCGGGGGTAATGAATCACGACAAGCCAATATCAAATGCTTAAAGCTCTGTTGCCGGTGTCAGATGAAGGAGCCTGGGGAAGATGAATGAAAATGAAGTCATTTTCACCTTCCTGTAGTCTCGTACAGAGCTCTTTGCTCAAGCTGAAATCGAACATGCCTTTGTCTTTTTGCATAAAGGGGAGGAAGGAAATCTTGTGCTTTAACAAGAACACCAACAGAAGGTTGGTGCTCCTCGTCTCCTAAGGATGCTAACCTGTTCAGAGCACCCATTCTCGAGGATGATTAATGATCCTAATAATAGTGACCAGCGTCAGCTGAATGATTCACTTGGTGCCAGGCATTGTGTTAAAGATTTCACATCTGCTAGCTCTTTTAATTCATAAAATAGCCCTATCATGTAAGAAACGGGGATGCAAGGAGGGAGAGTAACTTGTTTGAGGCTGCTCACGGGAACTCCCATATCTGATTCCCAAACCTGTTTGCAGAGCTATATCCTCCCTCTTCATTCAGTCAACCATGATGATTAGGGCCGTCCCATCCTCCAGCCTTGACCTGTGGCCCTCAGATGTATTTTGAGTCTCATAAACAGTCTTGACTCCTCTTGGGACTGAGCGCTCAATAGTTATTATCAGTTCCAGGTGATCCCTTCTGTGACTGGGCAAGGGTCAAGTGCTCTGAGAACACCTTAACGCATTCACTTACAAGTACTCATCTGAGAGCCTGTGTGAATCAGGCAAGGTTGGGCGATAGAGACACCAAGGTCAGCAAAACTGCTACTTACCTTGCTTTCGTGCAGGCTTCAGTCTAGGTGGAAAAGTGTAATCTTTAACATTCATTAAGCTCTTACAATGGGCCAAGTTCTGTGCTAAGTGCCATTCAAAAAGTCAGTTTACTGAACCCTCACCATGACTTTCTGTCCTTTGTATAGATGAGAAAATGAAACCTTGGAAAGCCATGCCACTGGCTCAAGGTCACTGCTCCTAGCAGCCTATTCAACCATAGAGGGACCTGACATATTCTTGGGTATTAGTATAAAGAGGCGCATATGATTTTTTCTTTTTTCCTTTTTTCTTTTTTTAAGACTTTATTCATTATTTTAGAAAGAGGGGAAGGGAGAGAGGCAGAGAGGGAGAGAGGCATCAATGTATGGTCACCTTTCACCTGCCTCCAGCTATGAATCTAACTGGAGACCTGGCTTGCAATCTGGCCATGTGCCCTGGCTAGGAATTGAACCAGTGACCTTTGGGCTCACAGGCCGGCACCTTATCCACTGTGCCACCAGCCAGGGTTCTATTTTTTAAAAAAGATTTTATTTATTATTTTTAGAGAGAGGGGAAGGGAGAGAGGCAGAGAGGGAGAGAGGCATCAATGTATGGCTGCCTTTCACTTGCCTCCAGCTATGGATCTAGCTGGAGACCTGGTTTGCAACCTGCTTATGTGCCTTGGCTGGGAATTGAACCAGCGACTTTTGGGTTCTCAGGCTGGCGCCTTTGGTTTTTTCTAGAGGGTACTTCATTCCTAGAGGAATAGGCCATTAGCACTCTCAAGACTGGCTTTATCCCCTTTCCATGGGAACTATCAGTGTGGTGCCAGCTGGGGACATTATGCCCATATGAACAGTGCTGCCATACTGGCTGAGAATGGAGGAAAGCCACGGAGGCCCTGTCTCAGCCACAATGAGAAGTTAGCAGAGGAACATGTGGTGTCTGCCCAGCATGGCTTTGGCTCCAGTAAGGGCATACAGGCCATGCCACTGCAGCTTGAGAATGCCAGCTGATGCGCATGGACTTCTGGGGTGTGGGTGCAATGCATACTCGAGTAGCCGGCTCTGCCTCAGACCATGTACACAGCTTCTTGGCAGACACTTAGACAAAAGCTGTCTCTTTTGATCTTGGCAAGGTAGGCATTAATAGCAATATTTTACAGATGAGGAGAGAAACTGAGGATGGAGAAGTTAGTAACTTGCTGAAAGTCAAATAACCAGAGCAAGGATTGGAAATCAGGTCTGACTTCAAAACTCAAACTACTCCATACTGTCTTCCCCTATGATACTGTCTCATAAATCAAGACTTACATGATTGGTTTGTGTTGTTTCTCTGCTTAATTTTCCCTTCTCCAGTCATGTATACCTTCCTATCCTTAAAATCCAAGTACTTCCCATCATTCATTGAAATCTACTCAAGAGAAATTAAACATACCTCCATTGAAAGACTTGTTTACAAATGTTCACAGCAGTTTTACAAATAATGACCGAACACATGGAAATGACCCAAATGTCCATTAGCTGGTGAATGGATAAGCAAAAACAATAAGGTACCATGTGACAATAAAAAATAATAAAGTACTGATTCATGCCACAATGTGCATAAACCTCCAACACATTTTTCTGAGTAAAAGAAGCCAAACAAACAAACAAAAAAACCCTCACATCTTGTACAATACCATTTATATGAAATGCTCAGAACAGGCAAATCTATAGCGATAGGAGTAGATGAGTGATCTCCTCGGCTGGGAGGGAGGGTGGGGGAAATGGGAGAGATTGCAATACACAGACACATCTCTTCAGGATGATGGGAATGTTCTAAAATTGAATGGCAGTAATGGCTGCCCAACTTTGTAAGTAAATTAACAATCAGTGCATCGTGCTTTTAGAAAGGCTAATTTTATGATATTGTAAATTATACTTCCATAAAGCTTCAGAAAAGAAAATAGAAACACCTGAAACCTCTGAACAAGGTGAGCTGAAGGGTCCTTCCCGGCCTCCCTTCTGGAGGCTGCTGGGGGCCAGCCCCTCCCCTCCTGACTCCGGCTGGGGCTCTTTCCACAGAGGGTCCCCAGACCCTGAGGTGGCCTCTTTTCCTTTTCTCACCTGATCTGAACTAGCGTTTTGCAGAGCTTCAGTCTCTGGGGGCAAAGCCCAACTTCTTATTCACTATCAAAGGCGCAGAATCTGGGTCAGCAGAAAATTCGCTCCCCCCACCTCCACCCTCGGAGAGAGGTCAAGAAGCAGGTGTCAGGCCAGCAAATTAGGAAGGAAATCTGGAGGACCAAGATGCTCCATCTGCCTCCTGGCTTGGGGCTGGGAAGGAGCTCCTGCTCAGAACCTGTGCTGGTCAAGCAGGAGAAAACAGGTAAGAGAGCTGAGCTGGAAGCAGCAGCTTTTGTAAATGCGGGGAGAGGAGGGCAGTCAGGTCAGGTGCTGCTGAGGGCAGGGGCAGGCAGAGCAGAGGCTGGGGATGGGGGTTGTCAGGAGGCCAAAGAGTGGAGAGGCACTGATTTCATCTAGGCTGGTTGAGGATGTCTTTCTGGAGTCAGACTATTATTACCGCCCAGGATGACTTCCTCTCCTTCCACCGCCCACTCCCTGAAGACTTCATTGCAGTATAACTCAGAGAGAGTTGCACAGACTATTAGTGTATAGTACTGTTCATGCTGCTGTAGTCTGCTCAGGCTGCTGTAACAAAACACTGCAGATAGGGCGGCTAAACACAGATGTTGTTGTCTTAGAGTTCCAGATGCTGGGAGTCTCAGATCCTGCTACAGTACCATCAGGTTCCAGTGGGATCCCTCCTCTTCCTGGCTTGCAGGTGGCTGCCTTTTCCCTATGTCCTTACATGTCGGGAGAGACCCAGAGAAATAGCTTCCAGCATCTTTTCTTTTAAAAGCCGCCTTTCTTTTAAAATTTTTATTAAGTTTATTGGGATGATATTGGTTGATAAGATTACATATGTTTCAAGTGAACACTTTTATAATACATCATCTGTATATTGCATTATGCAACACCCTCAGTCAAGTCTCCTTCCATCTCCATTTATCCCCTCTTTACCCTCTTCTACCTCCTCCCACCCTCCTTCCCTTCTGGTAACCATTGTACTCTTTGTTTATGTGTCTAGGAGTTTTTCGTTTGTCTTGTTTGTTCTTTGTTGCTTTCTGTTTTATATCCCACACATCAGTAAAAGCCTATGGCTCTTGACATTTTCTGACTTACTTTACTTTGGATAATATGGGTAACCCCCATATAACATGGCACTTCTATAACACGGTTTTGCTCTAACATGGCTTGAGAATTGGGGGAAACCCTCATACAACATGGCATTCTAGAATTTGGTTTCATCTAACACGGCTTGAGAATTAGAGAAATCCCCGAACAACACAGAACATAATAAAAGCTTTTAAGAGCAAAAGATCTCTCATTTGAAATTTTTCATCTGAGCGTGGATATCGTGTCAGGTTTGCCTGAAGAATTTTTTAATTTTTAGAATTTTAAATCCATCTTGTTTGCGGAGGATTAAGTAGATACATTTTAAAACTGTGTTTTTCTTTTTACTACATTATACATATCAAATTTTTTGCAAAAAGTACAGGATAGAAGTCGAGATAATGCTGAAGACAGTTCAGAGGATGAAGATATCTTGTCAAAAAGAAAGTGCCCTTGGTTATTGGTGCTTAGTAGTGGTGATGAAGAAAACATTATTTAATACATATTAATATGTTACATTTTGGGTGAAACTTTCTTTAATAAAGACATTAAATTATAAAAACATAATAGTATGTTCTTTTAATTTTTGGGCCCTAACCCCCTTTTTGGTACTAGTTGTTTGTTTTGTATAGCACAGCATTTTTTAGGAACCTAACGTACAGGGGTTACCTGTTTTCTCAAGGTCCATCCATATTGTTGCAAATGGTAGTATTTCATCTTATTTTGTGGCTGAGTACTATTCCATTTTCTGTGTACCCCATCTTCTTTATTTAATCATCCATTGAAGGGCACTTTGGTTGTTTCCATGTCTTGACCATCATGAGTAATGCAATATTGAACATAGGGGGCATCTCTCTCTATATATACACACATACACACACATATGTGTATTCATATATATATATATGTATGTACACATATCTTTACAAATAAATGTTCAAAATTTTCAGGTAGATACTCAGAAGAGGGATTGCTGTGTCATATAGTAGCTCTATTCTCAACTTTTTCAGAACCTTCATATTGTTTCCCATAGTTGCTGTACCAGTTTACATTTCTACCAGCAGTGAATGAGGGTCTCTTTTTCTCTCCAACCTCTCCAACACATGTTATGACTTATTTTGTTGATAATAACCATTCTAACAGCGGTGAGGTGTGGTTTTAATTTGCAGTTCCCTTGTACCTGGTGAAATTGAGTATCTTTTAACATATCTGTAGGTCATCTGTATGTCTTTTTGGGAGACATGCCCATTCAAGTCCTCTGACCACATTTGAAGTAGATTTTTTTGTTTGGTGGTGAGTTGTGTGAGTTCTTTATATATTTTGGATATTTGCCCCTTATCAGAGGTGTTGTTTGCAAATATTTTCTCTCATTTTGTAGGATGCTTTTTTGTTTTGTTGATGGTTCTTTTGCTGTGCTAAAGCTTTTTAGTTTGATGTGGTCCCATTCATTTATTTTTGCTTTTACTTGCTTGCCTTTGGGATTAAATTAATGGTCCTCTGAGACCAAGGTCCATAAGTTTAGTATCTGTTTTCTTTTATGGATTTTACTGTTTCAGGTATGTAAGTCTTTGATCCATTTTGAGTTAATTTTTGTGTATGGTGACAAAAATAGCAGTCTAGTTTTATTCTTTTGCATGTGGATTCTAATTTTCCCAACACCATTTATTGAAAAGCCAGCCACTTCATTTTTCTTTCTAAGGGCACTAAGGCCATTATGAGTGCCCTATCCTCACGGTCTCTTCTAAACCTAATCACCTCCTAAAGGCTGCATCTCCAAATACTTGGGAAGTAATGCTTAAACATATGTATTTGTGGGAAGACACTATGTATCTGTGGTATACAGGTATAACCAACCCCTGGATCAAGAAACGGAACACTTCTATCACCCTAAAGGCCCCTCATGTCTCCTTCTAGTCCTTCCCACCTTCCACCCGTATCCCTCAAGGGTCAACACTGTCTAGACTTCTGATACCATGTGCATCCATTACTTAATTTGCCTATGTGTAAACCTTGTACAAGTGGAATCAACTTTATGCTCTGTTTGTGCATTTCACTCAGGTGGTTGTGTGTAGTTGTTGTCCCTTCATTCTTTCTGCTGCGTGGAGTAGCCACTGTGTGAACACACCACACGTTACATATCCATCCAATTGCTGTTGAGTGGCTGGGCAGCTCCCAGTTTGGAGCTATGATAAACAGTGCTGTATAAGCATTTTGGTGGCCATCATGGGGTGAACAAAGTGTTGCTTTTAGGGCCATAAAGTATGTCCATATTCCCCTTGAGTAGATGTTGCCAAATAATGCCCCAGAGCAGTTTGACATGTCTGCCCTCATGCCACCAGTATGTGAGAGAGAGAGTTCCACTCCACCACCCCTAAGGTTGTGGGCTTAGTTATGGCCCCAACTCCTAGATGTGTATGTTGAAACCTTAACACTCAATTCCTCAGAATGTGACTATATTGGAAGATAGGGTTTTTAAAGAGGTAATTAAGTTAAAAGGAGGCCGTGGGAGGGGGTCCAGATCAAATCTGGTTGGTGTCCTTATAAGAGGAGTTGATTAGGACCTGCAGAGACCCAGATGTGTACGTGCACAAAGGGGAGTCCATGTGAGGGCAGTGAGAAGGTGGGGATCTGCCTGGTAATGAGAGAGGCCTCAGGAAAAACCAAACCATGCTGGCACCTTGATCTGGGACTTCCATCCTCCAGAACTGTGAGAAAATAGACTTCTGTTGTTTAACCCACTCAGGCTGTGATATTTTGTATGGCAGGCCAAGGAAACAGACAGAATTACTTTCTTATGCTCAACTCATGCAATTATCTCACTTAATTCCCACAGCAATCCCATGGAGTTGGAGCAATTATAACCTCCATGTCACAGAAAAAAAACAGAGGCTTGATGACTGATGACTTCCCAAGATCACAACGTGGGTGTCTGCCCAAGCTAGACTAGAACTCAGGTCTACCTATCCAGAGCCCTCGAACTTAACCCTCACACTTGCCTCCTATGCCTGTTAATCCAGAATTGACTGTACTTTTGTTTTAATCATGATGTTAGATCATTCATGCTTCATTCCTCACCCCTTGGTTATTGGAATAATGATGGTATTTGGTTTGCAGTTTGGGATACAGGAGGGGAAGCAGAAGGACTGGATTTGAATTCTGGGTGTGTGTCCTCTTGCTAAGCACATGTGGGCCAGTCCCTTTGATTCTGTGTGTCTTGGTCTTCTCTACAGGACCTCTTCATGGCTGATGGTGCATCTCCGATGTGCTCATGTATGGGAATATGTCTTGTAAACTGTAAAGTGATTGCAAACTGGTAGCTGTTTCACAGGTTTTGAGTTTTGATATGCATTTTCTGGAAACTGAATTGTTTCTCTATGCACTCATATGTTGAAGTTTTAGACCTGCGTTGAGATGGTGTTTGGAATGGAACTTTTGGGAAGCACTTAGTGTTAGATTAGGTTATGAGGATGAGCTCTGATCTCATAGATTAGTTCCCTGATAATAAGTGATACCAAGGAGCTTCCTTTCTCCTCCAACAGGACACAGGAAGAAGACAGCCATCTGCAAGCCAGGAACTGGGCTCTCACCAGGAACCAAATCAGCTGGCACCTTGACCTTGGTGCCTTCCTACCTGCTGGAACTGTGAGGAAGTAAATGTCTGTTGTCTAAGCCCTCCAGTCTTCAGTATTTTGTTATGGCAGCCTGAGCAACTGAAGATAGCACTAGAGTAATATGCCACTGTCCTTCTGTTTGCAGAATTTCATAGATACTCACACCAAACCATTCATAAAATGAAGATTTTTAAAAGGCTGATCCTTTGGCAGCGTATGATCATGGACTTAACTGGGTTCAGGCTCCTGCAGCAGGAAACGTAGCATGAGTGTATGTGCTAGGGGGCTGGTTCTTGACAGGAGCCCAGTGTTTAGTTTTCACATTTATGGCATGGCCGACCACTGTGTACTGCTCCTGCTGTCCTGAAGACTCAAGAGCAGAAGGCAGGAAGTGGGACAGGGAAACAGGTGAGAGGGAGAGGGATGCCAGAACCATTTCTCATTTTATGACTATGCTCAGAGAGGTGGGTTTTATTTTCTCTGCATTTTACAGATGGGAAGACTTACCCAAAGTTGCTTACCTAGTAAGTTGTAGACCCAGGACTGATGCTGAAGTTATCTGGTTTCTGGGTATGCCTATTGCATGGTATCAGTCTGGATAGGTTAGGTTAAGCTGCAGTAACAACAATGACCCCCAGATCTTTGGTTTATGGCAACCCAAGCTTTTCTCTTGCTCATACTGTGTTCATCCTGAGTGAATGGTGGTGCAGCTCCTGCCCCTTCCCTCTGAATCTAGGCTGACAGAGTGTCCTGCATCTTCAGCTGATGTTCTGGAAGGTCTTGCACCAACAAGTAAATGTCCCAACCCACAAGTGACATTTATTATTTGACAACTTAATTCTGGCCTAAACTTATTGGCCAAAATTTGCAATATGGCCCCAAATAAGTGAAAGGGGGCTAGGAGGTTCATCTTACATAGGCCCAGAAGACAGGGGAAATATTATTGAGCAGCATTAATGTCCATCATTGAATGAGTAAGTACAAAAATGATGAATGAATGAATGAAATTGGAACCCTCATCTGAATTGGGTGGCTGTCAATGGGCCCAGGAAAGGACGATGTAGCATAAGAGCACTGAGGCACTTTAGGTCCTAATAACAGGTTTAAAAATTGTCACAACATACTAATGTTCTTCTCTCTGTCATTTACAGCCCCCCATGCCTACATGTTCTCTCTTTCACCAAATCTCTTTGCCATTTACTGTGGGCTGTATGCCCACCCCACTCTCACAGGTCCCATTCTGGGGGTGATAGATGATGCTGGACACACACAGATGGACACAGAATGGAATTTCTGCTTCTTCCACAAGCCTCGGGCAGCTGTGGAAATGGCAATTTTTCATGGGAGTGTTAGCTCCGAGTCTTTCTCGGGCTCCTGAGCATAACTATGCCCAGACAGGCTCTGTGAGATGAAAAATAAAGTGTTGTTTTTATGGCACCATGAAAAGCTGTCTCTTTCCTCCTAAAAAAGAAACTTATTTATTTCCATGTGTGTATGGGTTTGCAGTAAGTGTGGAAGGATTAAGCCTTTGAAGCTGTAGATTTATATCCATGAGTAATGTGAAGTCTTTGTCTTGGAGAGCAGAGAGGCTTCCAAATTGGAAAAGAACGAGTCAGGCTCCTTCCTGCATTCACTCAGTGGCTCATTCATTACGTATTTACAGAGCACTTAGTGTCTCCATGCCTAGGGGCAAGGGCTGAAGGCACAGAGCCCTGTGAGGGGAGGACACAGTAGTACTTGCTCTCACAGGTTTGTAATCCATGGGGTAAGTGCTGAGTGCAAGGGCATAGGGACAGGGAGCACCAAGTGGTGAGGAGACTTCATTGAGGAGGATAGAGGAACCAACCAGGCGAGGAGGGTGAAGAAGGGTGATCCTAGCAGGAGTGACATCATAAGAGGGGAGGAGGTGGGCGAGGGGGTGGTTCAGGTAGGCAATGTGGAGGATAAATGATTGGACTCTGGGCTCAGATCCCAGCCTTGCCTTGCTATGTGACCATGTGTAAATGGAGAGAAAGGCTGTAATTCTCTCATTGTGGTGTTGTGAAGGTCCAATGTGGGGACACATGTAAGGAGCCCAGAGCAGTGCCTGGTTTGCAGGAAAAGCTTAGGAGCCCTGGCCTGTTATTATTATTATAAAGAGGCTTGAGTAGAGGCAAGAAGAGGGGGTGGGAAAGGGCCTGAAGTTAGGGTGAGAAGTTGATGCTTTGATTTCCACTTGCAGAATTCAGAGGCGCCAAGTCATGTGTGGTTTTCCAGGGCATGATCTGACCCCGGAAAGGGAGCCCGAATGGGTGGCCCTGAGAGAACCTCCCCTCATGGCACAACAGTCCACTGCAAAGCAGGGGCTGATGGGGCAGTCCCAAGTGGTCAGCTGGAGGAGGTGTGGCCTGGGTCATGGGGTTTGCAAGGGAGAGGTCAGCAGAGAAGGGTGTGTGGTGGTTTCCACAGATACCTGCTGAATGTCTAGTGTAGGCTGAAGGGTGTAGTTGACAAGTGGGAGGCGGTGTCTCCTCTGGGGAGGTCCCATGGGATGGGATGAGGGTCCCTGTGGGCTCTGGAGTAGTAACTGGCTTGAACCCAGTGCCCAGCTGAAAGCTGCGCAGCTCCAGTAAGCTGAGCCTCTGTGGAAGGGGGAGATGACACCCATCCCTCTGTGGTTTTTGTGATTTAAATGATGTATTTCTGCCTTTAAGGAGCTGAGACTATGGGGGTGCAGCTCAGGAAGCAAGGTGATTAAAAAAACTTTGACAATCAAGTGAGATGAGGCAAAGATAGGAGAAATTCAACAATCTCTGTCTGGGAACATGGAAGAAAGCTGCCTAACCCAGCAAGTGAATTAGGGCAGACTTCTTGGAAGAAGGAGCCTTTACACTGAAATTCACAGGGTAGTTAGAGGTTGGTAGCCAGATTCCCTGACTGGGAATCAAACTTGCGACGTTTTGGTACATAGGACAATGCTCCAACCACCTGAGCCACCTGAACAGGGTAGAATCTTTTTCTTTTTAAAGACTGAATAACATTCTTCAATATGTATATACCACATTTTATCTATTCATCCACTGATGAACACTTGACTTGCTGCTATAATCATGGCTGTGCAACTATCTCTTTGAGTTCCTGCTTTCAATCACTTTGGGTATTATGAAATAATTAAAATAATATATAATGATCTCTGTCCCTGGTTCCTGGCACAGAACACTCAAGCCCTTGACATTTCCTAAATAAAATAAGTATAGGAATCATCCTTTGTTCTAATATTTGGTCTGTGACCCTGGTTCCCAGATTCCGTGGGATTTCCTAGGTGATACCAGTGTCTTTTGTTCTAAGGAGGTGACTCTGGGTGGCTCCTGATGGGGGCTGGTCACCAGAAAGATCAAGCCATGATTAGAATTTTCAGCCTCCCCTGGATTGTCCAGAGAGGGGAAAGGGGCTGGACATGGAGTGAGTAACTGGTGATCCTTACTTGAGGAAGCGTCCATGAAAATCCCAATAGTCGGGGCCTGAAGAGCTTCTGGGATGGTGAGCACCTCTATGTACGGAAAGGCGGTGCACCCCAACTCCACAGCAGCAGAAGCTCCTCTGCTTAGGACCCTTCCAGACCACCTCACCCTTTGTACCTCTGCATCTGACTCTTCATCCATACCCTTTACTATATAATAAACTGGTAAGTGTGTTTTCCTGATTTCTATGAGCTATTCAAGAAAATCATTGAATTGGGGGAGGGGGTGTCATAGGAGCCTCCAATTAGCAGCCAAGTCAGAAGTTGTGGGTAACCTGGGGCCCTGCTACTTGCAATTGGCATCTCAAGCCAGGGACAATCTCATGGGACTGAGACCTTAACTTGTGGGGTCTGCACTAACTTCCAATACTGTCAGAATTGAATTGCACTGCAGGACGCCCAGCTGGTGCTGAAGAGAATTGCTTGGTGTGGGAAAAATGAGCCACCTGTGTGGTATCAGGAGTGTAAGAGTGGCAGCAGTGTGAGAATTAAGGGGATGCACTGGAACAGGAGAAGAATGCTTGTTTCTCTCGTATCCAATGTATACCCAGAAGTGGAATTGTTAGGTCATAGAGTAATTCTATCTTTAATTTTTTTTTTTTTTTTTTTTTTTTTGAGGAATCTCCATACTGTTTCCACCGCGGCTGCACTATTTTACATTCCTACCAACGGAGCACATGCCAATGACTTGTAAAGAGAGTGGGTCCAACGTTAATGTTACAGTCCATGGTTTCAGGAACATGAATGCTCTCCATTACTAGCAAAGATTCTCTATAGTCTGTTCTGAATGCACAGTTTGGGGGCCACATCTGAAGTGGACAGGAGAAGGAAGGGAACAGGCATGGGGGTTAATATGTGAGCGAGACAGAGAAGAGTCCAAGGTTATAGGAGCTTGGGCTCTGGAGCTTGACTGGTCAGGATGCTGGCTGTGTGTTCTTGGGCAAGTCGCTTAACGTCTCTGTGCCCCTCATAAGGGGTTGTGAGAAGCGTGTGGTCTAATACGACAAAGCACTTTGAGGAGCTCAATAAATGTTAGCTGTTATTTTTTAAGGTCAACCTAACTGGAATTGGACTGAAAGTAACTTTGAGAGGCCAGGCCTCTGACAACGCAGGGATTCTGTGCCCGGGGCCAACTTTATCCAAGTCTGAAAGGGCAGGACAGCCCCAGTGGACCAGCTGAATGCCGGTGGTGACTGGGAATGGACGCCAACCAGCTCGGCCCGTCTTCTTTTTTGACACGAGGAAGTAGTGAGAGAGGTTTGCTCTTCTTGTTGGGAGGGAGCCAGACTGCTCTGCAGGCAGCTCCTCGGGGACTCTTCCAGAAAAGTGAATATTTGTAAAGTGCTTTACAGATGGATGGAGTCCCTGAATTTCCATTATCTGATTTGATTATCACAACAACACTCTGACCCTTTTATATTGAGGAGAGAAAGAGAGAGAGAGAGAGGGAGAGAGAGGGAGAAAGAGAGAGAGAGAGAGAGAGAGAGAAGAAAAAGGTAGGGTAAATAACACTGAACTGCTGAGTGAGACTGGCTTTTCTTATTTTCTTTTTGTTGTTTGTTGTTGTTGTTTACTAAAAGTCTGGGTGTTTTTGGCATAGTTATCTCTGTGCTTCCTGTCCTACCGTCTGGCAGTCAGGTAGGAGCAGCCTGGGGACAATTGCTGACTCAGCTCCTGGCTCCAGATGGGTAGACCAGGAAGCACTGGCTGCCCTGACCTTGAACGATGAGAACAATGCTGAGCTATGTTGCTGATGTCTTTGCCAAGACTGGGCCGGGGCTCCTTGGCTGGCCTCAGGCAGGCTAGCCCTGTCGGTGACTGTCCCTGTGAGCTGACCTTGCCTTCCTCACAGAGGTCATCCAGTAATCACTTTACGAGGCTAATCTCAACCCCATTTGACAGGTGAGGGAACTGAGTCTCGGTGAAACTTGCACCTGCTACTGTCAGAGCCAGGTCTGTGCTTAGCTCTGGGAAGGAGCATGCAGGGGAGGCCCAGGCTGCTGGACAGGGTTACGGGAAGCGGCTCATTTGTCATCACTCGGGCTGCAAGAGCAGCAGAAAGAAATTCATTGAAAACCCTCCAAAAATGGTCATTGCCTGGGTTTACCCTGCTTTACTCAAAAACTGAAACATAGCCGATTTCTCCAAAAAGGGGAACAATATTCTCATTATTCACGGGTCCCCAAGAAGCGGAGGACTGGTGCTGGCGAGGAGCAGTTTCCAGCCTCTGACATGTGCAGTGTAAGAGCTGGGGGTGGGGAGGAGGGAGAGGAGGAGTGAGAGGACAGAGTGGGTCTTCCCCAGGGGCCAACGTGGGACTTATCACTTTTCCCAAGATGCCCCTCGGCGCAGTTAAGTGCCTTAAGTGGCAACTCTGAAAAAAGGCCATTTCCCGCCAACACTATAAAGTGGAAAAATGGAGATGCCGTCTTCACAGCAAAGAATCAAATGGGTAGAGCCTTCCACAGAATTTATAAATCAGTTACTAGGCACATTAAAACACCTCTCGCTGCACTTAATCTCCAGCTTTTCCTTTCTTCTCTTCTTCCAAACACCTAACACATCGCTCTTTTTTACTGGCTCTGCTGGACCCTTCAATGAAGTCTGTTCGTATTTCAGAATAAATATATGTGTATTCTCTTCTTTGACTCAACTTGACTGTCAAACAAACAATGATCCATGCTCACGCCGGTTCTCTGGATAAATATGAGGGTGGTATCTTGCTTTTGTTGGGGCTGGGATCTCTCTGGCAGACAGAAACACAATTGTGCCAGGCAAAGGGTGGTCTAGACAGTGTAAGGCTGGGTCAATAGAGACAGGTCTACCATACTGCAGTCCAAGGTGTCCATACGCATACATCAGCCAGTGGTTACAGAGGCCCTCCTGGGCCAGGCACGGTTCTAAGCGCATTACACTTAAGGACTTAATTCAATCCTCACAACAACCCCCATACTATTGTGATGTTACAGACAAAGAAATGGAGACACAGAGAAATCAGCTTTCCTAATTTCCAAGAACCAGCAAGTGGTGGAGGTAGGCTGCGAACCCAGGCAGTGCGACCTTAGCAATGGGGTCCCTAAATGCCATGGTACACGGCCCTGTTAAGCAGGCTAATTTCTCCATTTGCCATAGTTCTGGGAGGGTTCAGGGACACTGGCTATAATTTGAGGGAAGAGCTGGTGTGAGCCACTGGTTTGATTATTCCCAGAACATCTGGTTGGGTTGTGGGCTGTTTCTGTAGCGAGCAATGCCCATCCTTTAAAGCACAATGGGTCACAGATGGGCACAGCTTCCACTGCGGGGGCCAAGTGTCAGCAGCTGAGGCAGGTCCCCCCACCCATCACTCTTGAAAATGCAGCCCAGGGACATCGTCCTGGGAATATGCCTGGGTCAGGAGATCCAGAGGAGAGAGACTTTCCCATAAAGAACTTTGGAAACTTGGGCTCAGAAAAGAGGAGGTGAGGTGGTCTCCGCTTAGAGTGGGCTGAGACACATCCCTAAGACTCCCGTGACAGGTGTGGGGTGGTAAGGAAGCGCTTTGGAACCTGGATACTGGGCTGTGGTCCACTGGTCAATGCAGCATCCTTGCCTGGATTTCAGCTTTGGGGTCTTCCCTGAAAAGGTTTCTGTATCTCCTGGAGAATGCCTGTGTGTGACCCTCACCACGGTCTGGATAAACCCTGCTAGACTTAGTCACTCACCCTACAAACTAGTTTTCTTTCTCAACTTTCCTGACATCAGTCCAAGCAGGGCACTTGATGGCTCTCTTCTGCCATACCTGCACCCAAGCATCGCTGAGGTGTTTGGAATATCGAGGCTTAGCTTGAGCTAAGTGCCCTAGAGTTTCCTGGTCCAGGAGGGACCGGAGAAGTACTGGCCCGGCATCCTTAGTGAAGCTGCCTGACCTCTCTGAGCTTAGCTGGAGTTGACTCCTGTGCTCCCCTCATCTTCTAAAGGGGTCACTGTGAGACCTAATGAAACTGTCTCCAAGGGATGGCAGAAACTCTCTGTGTGGCCAGTGAGGGTGGTGGGTAGTAGAGGCCGATCAGGAGATCCAATGACCTCACCTGTAGGGTCTCTTCCCACCCTGAGAGTCCACAATTCTAAACAGGAACCCAAATGGAAAGGGGGATTAAAGGCAACTGGTTTGTGGGTTGAATGACAACTTCTAGCTAAATAGCTGAGTTGTAAGGAAAAAAGAATATTGTGCAGTGGGGTGGGGTGGGGTGCGTTCACTGGAAGCAAATCACACTGAAGAATTTTCCTGAGAGAATTAGTATCCTATTCTAGCACAAAACCAAGTAAAATAAAGTGACCTTACAGTTGCACGGCACTCCCCAGTTTTTAAGGCATTTTTCTTTACTATATGACCTCTATTTACCCCCCTCCCCCCCTAGTCCTGGGAAAAGGTAGAAAAGTAACATCCCCGTTTCACAGTTAAGAGGATAAAGAAAGGAGGGGAGATTTACCAGGCTCGCAGCTAAGTTATGGAACATGGACCTAAGTTTTATTTGCTTCAGGACCCTTTCCGTGACTCTGCACAGTGTGTCTTCATTTTAGGAAAACACTTGACAATTTGCAGGATATCCTGGAGGACCAGATAGAAAAGAGCCATCAATGTGGAAGGAAGTATGGAGTGTTGAACAGCAATGGCCTTGGCTATGTGGTGTCTGAATTGGGGGGGTCTCTGGGGCACACCTGCCATAGGCCTCTCACACAGAGACCCCCTTTCATGAGATAGAGCTGTGCTTATCAGACCCCTTGATGCCACCGTGCCATCAGGGAGGAGCAGCTGATACACTGAGAATGTTTGAGGTGCTTGCTGGAGAGGGCAAGGACTGTGGAGTCAGACCAGGGGTGGGGATTAGGCAAATTACTTAGTGAGAGCAAGTGCTCATGAAACACCCTTCCTTGTCCCTTTGTTCTTCCCTCTGGCAAAGAAGAGGCAAGATTTCTGTCTTTGAATGTTTGACGCTCCATCCTAAAAAAAGAGGGTGCTGCCTGCCTCAATAGCCTAATGGCCACAGCTCAGAACCCAGGTTCACATTTCAGTTCCACTGCTCACCCGTTGCCAGATCTTGGGCCAGCTAGTGACCCTCTTGTAAAATGGGTATAATAACATTACCCATCTCCCAAGATTGCTGACAGAAAGCACTTACAATGGCAGCCAGCACAGACAATGAGCGCTTCCCATTGTTGTTATTGCTTCATAGAATGAAACCTAATGCTATAACTTAAAGGGAATCAAATTTTGACTCCTTATGGATGAGAACTGTTGACGTTCTTTTCCTGCTAACACCTTTCAATTCTATTTTGTTGCCCCTAGAAGAAAGACAGACATGCTTATTGTGGCCTTAGTAGCCCTGTCCAAGTGGCCCTTGACTCATGACAGACTCATCTTACACCCTTGATCCATGGCTCACCATCCTCCATCTGTACCGACCTTCTAAAATGTCGTATATGGTGGACAGTGCTCCTTGTCGCCAACCTCAGAGCTTTTGCACATGCTTTCTTCTGCCTCTGGAACATCCTTCTTTTTCCTGGTAAATCTCTACCCATTCTTCAATTTTCATCTTAAGCATCATTTCCTCAGGGAAAACTTTCTAGGTCCTTCAAGCAAAGTTAGTCCTCCATGTTATATACCCTTGTAGACCTCTATTTTCCCCTGTAACAGTTATTACAGTAGTAATTATTCATGTAATTATTTAATTTAATGTCTCCCTCTAATGAGGGTAGGAACCATCATTGTCTTAACTGCTGTATTGGCAACTCCTAGCACAGTGCCCGGCATGTGGTAGGTGCTCAGGAAACATTAGTGGGCTAAGTGGACACACTTTCTCACTGGCCCAGCTGCACCAGGCTGCTTCTGGGGGCCTGTGGTATCCATCACCATTGGAGACTTGGGACCAAAGCCAGGGACACCAGGGGCTGGCTACTGAGGCAAGCTGAGGCGTCCTTGCTTTCTCCAGGGAGAACTCATTGCCTTGTGATGTAAAATAGCTGTTAATGTTCAAGCTCAGAGGCTGCAAAATTTGGAAGACACCCACTGAGATTGATGAGGGGTGTGTGTATGTGTGTGTGTGTGTGAGGATTAGGGTTGAGATGATTTCTTCGGGAAGTGGTGTTAGCTCCTGGGGGAATATGGGGCGGATGGACACACCCGTGTAGAGGTAAAGTGGAGAGGGGCCTGCACAGAGGCCTGGCTTAGCAGCTGCCTAGTGGGACATCTCCCCTTGTCTCCACACCAGCATGAAGCCTTCCCCTCTCCTTCCTCCAACTGGCCCTGCACCCCTTCAATTGTTAAGACCTTAGAGCAATTGTCCAACCCTCACAGTAAAACATAGAATCACAAGGCAAGGAAAGAGACTGAGGCAGTGTGAGAAGAGGTGGGGTCTCCTGGCCGAAGGGTTGGGGAGGAGGATTCATCCTTGTTAGGCAGCGAACAGCAGAGCTGTGGTCCCTCCTCGAAGCTGCAGGAGGGTTGAAGTCTGGGCACAGCTGACCTCCCTGAGTCTGAGCACACAGTGACTGCTCCACCACAGCTGCTCACTTATTTAGTTTCGTACTAGCCTGGACCTCAAACGGAGTGCCCTGCCATGGCATGGTGACTGGAACACCATCCCCTCCACTGCTCCTCTGCTGCAAGGCAGGTGGAGTTTGGAGTCTTGGATCCCATAGATCAGCTCCAGGTCAGGAATCCAGGCGGTGATTTTTCTTCCTCACCCAGAGACAAAATCTCCTGGAGGAGCCCGGTTATTTTTAAGTCTTCTTCGAGCAACCTTCTCTCTCATTTCCAGGAATTGCATTGGCACCCGAGGCTCTTGCAAGTAGCAATTTACTAGAATCAAATCCCTCGTCAGATCCAAAAGCAATGAAATAAATAGAATTGCATTTTTCAGAAGGGTGGAGGCACAACTACCCCAGCTTGAAAGCACCTTATTTGCTGTGGTCCTTTCAAAGAGACACCACTGATCAATCAATCAGCACTTTCATTGAAAGCCCAGCACTTTCATTGAAAGCCAGGAGCATTAGGGAAAAGACAGAACAAAGCTCCCTTTCTCTTTCCAGGAGCCTCTGAAACCAGCTGTTCCTATTTCTTTAATCTGCAGAACCCCCCACTCCCATCCTCTGAATCTTTTTCCTACTTATTTTCCTTGGGAATTATTCAGCAGAAAAGGAACATCTGGAAACACAGGTTTCCAAGGAAAAAACAGCAGGCTGAGCTTTGTTCTCATGTCCACTTGATGGGGACAGCCTTTGTGATGGTGGCAGGGAGCCACTGTTGGGGTCACTGTGGGGCTGGGAGCCTCCTCTGCCTCCCTGTCTCCTGCACTGTGACTTCCCCCAGACCTGGCTTTATCTTAGCAGGGCCTAGAGAGCTGGTCCCGATTTTCCCTGATTGTTTCTGAGGTCTCCAGCCTCTGCTCCATTCCCACACTGTACTGCCTACCTATCCAAGACGGGGAATATTATGTCAGCTCTGTTCAGATATGGCTTTGAGGAGGCCAGTCAGGCTCCAGCCATTGGCAGGACCAAAATAGGCATTTCCTTATTTGGGACCATGGGAAGGAGTGGGGGGCGCTTTAGAGAGGGTAGAGTCCAGCTCCTAGTTTAGGCATGAAGACCCTTAGGCCTAGAGATTCACCGGCTGGCCCTGGGTCACACAGCTGGTTAGAGACACTGGGCCTCCCGGCTGGAATTCAGTGCTGTGTCCATTGCTCCATAGAGCCTGAGATTTGAATCGGCCCTTCTGAGCCATGTCCTTGGTCGGGGAGGTGGAATGAGATGTCTGGCAGAGCTGGGCTCTGTGGCAGAATGACAAATGACTCCCTTGCATTGCTAGGAAGTGGTTCTGGGAACAAGGGCAGCCAACAGAGCCATTTATCCACCTCCAAGTCAGTGACTCGGTCAGCAGGGGTGGGAGGGAGGGAGAGCAAGGGGCTGTGAAGGCTATGGGCTCTCCAACTTGTTACTGGCAGACTGTCATCCGATGGGACCAGGGCTTCACACGTAGGGCCTGTTGGTCCTAAAGGCCAGCACCAGGCAAAAAAACCTCTTTTAATTTCAACTGCGTTTAAAATCAAAGCCTTTCAATGCATGTTAATTGCAGCTGCAAGCCTTGCAGTTTCTCATACAGATAACATTGTTTAACAGTATACTATAGGTGATGAAAGAATAATTCTCTGGAGGATATTTGACAAGTGTCTATGAAAGCCTTAGAATATTTATACTCTTTGTTTTAGGAATTCCATTTTTAGAAATAGATCCTAAGAAAATGATCAGAGATAGAGACAAAGATGTTTATAGCAGTAGTAAATTAGACTCATTCTTATTATCCTGCCATTACAATACAACAGTAAACTATGATATAGCCACTGGGTAAATTTTATGAGTCATTTAAAAATGATGTAAAGAATTCCAGTGATGTAAGAAACGCTTGTGATATAGTGTCAAAGGAAAAAAGTAGGGCATACAACTGTATACACATATTTTAACTGTTTTATCTACATATATTTTTATCTTTTTAGAAATCTCAATGTAATCCTTAAAAAAAAAATAAATGGCAAGAAGAAGCCATGTCAAGTGCTTACAGTGGTTTTTCTCTGAAAGGAAAGCATTTGGGGTAATGTTAAGCATCTTCCCCAAAATTTCATGCTCATCTTGTGTTATTTTTAATGGTTATAAACACATAGCTGAGGTTGCAGCTGGACTGGAGCTGAGATTTGGTTATGTCCCATGGATGGAGGTAAGTGACCACCTGCCTCTCAGGTACCAGTTTACCTGCACTGATCTAGAGGCCTGCAGCCTGGGTCTTGGACTGGCCTTCAGGCTTGTGTGTTTGTAGCTAAGTAAGTCTGGGCTGGGGCCCCAGCTCCTCTTCTCCTAGGTGGCAAGGGGCCCCAGGAGAAGTCCAGCAAGTGGACAAAACTCAGAAAGAGAAAGGCTATTCTGAGAAACTGGACGATGGCTGCTACTTGAAAGCTCACCCTCCCTCCAATCACCATGGTAACTTGTGCAGACCCTGGAAAGAAAGATGTTATTGTCAAAAAGTGCTGTAACTTCCAGGCACCCAAGCAGCTCACCTGTAGGCTCCATCTGGGTGCATGTGGATCAGTAGAGGAGGAGTGTGTCTCAGTCTCTCTGCTGTGTGGCTAAGGGCATATGGACATCAAAGGGGGGCCTGGGCCTGGGGCAGGGGTACCAGCAGAGAGGGTGGGAAGAGCAGGGCATTGACAAGAGACCAGGATGCCAATGCAGAGGAGCTGTGAGAGGAGGACAGAGGGAGGGAACTTGGGAAGAGGTCTTGGAGCTTGATGCTGTGACCTATGTGTGTCCAGAAGAAGAAAAGTCTGAGGCCTGGTGTGTTACAGCACCCTGTATTGGGATGGCAGCACCCTGCCAGATACGACCTATCTTTGTAATCATGTGACACTCTATATAGTGAAAGGTTCAGAATAGAAGCGGGGTTATAAACTCAAGTTCAAAATGAAGACATATTTCATGAGGTCAAAACCATTGGATACCTTTAGGCAGGTCCTATCCTCTAATTGCCACCCACCCCACCCCTCCCTAACTGCCTCACATCCACTTCATTTATTAGTCTCGCCCACCAGAGCCTTGGAGTCAGGTAAGTTGGGAGCCCCCAGGTGGATGCTCTCTAAGGTCCTTTCCACTCTTATATTACAGGACTTTCACAGTCCTGTCTCACTGCTCCTCCATCCCACCCCCTCACACTGAGCGCCACTGAGGCCCATTGCCCTTCTCTAAACCTCTTCACTTGCTTGCCTCTGCTCAGCCTGCTCCGCCTGCCTGCACACCCTTTCCACCCCAGCCACCTCCGACGTGTCTCCCTAGTCTCCGCTTAGGATGCCTCTGTGTCATGTCTCTCCTGATCTCCTCCCAAACAGGTCAAGCACTCCAGTTTCTGGCCCACTTAGACTTGGCATTGTGATGACTTTTGTCCTCTTCTCCCTCTGCTGCTAGCTGGGAGCAGAGCATGGCCTACATTCTGCTCAGGGCTGTTGGAGCAAAGGCATTTTGTCCCAGTACTGCTGAGAAATCACAGGCTCAGAGAGGTTCAGGGAGTTGCCCATGGTCACACAACTGGTTAGAGAGGCAGAGCTGAACCAGAAATCAAGTGTTTCTTCAAATATCCATTGGTCTTTCTTGGCACATTATACAACTGGTGGGGAAAACCAGGATGGTTTAATTGCTTGAAAGGGACAGGGCTATAGCTTAGTAATAGCAAATGATGAATATGGCCCCCACCCCACCCAATGGATGACCGAGTGTGTGCTATTCACAAAACACACATGGGTTAGCTCTTTTCCCCAAAAGCTGACTTCCTCTTCTTCCTCTTTGGGCACCTACTTCTGGACTGGGAAAGTCCTTGTTGGGTAAGGACCCCAAGGAGTTAGCAGAGTACAGTGGCATTGTTCTGTGTCAGGGTCAAGGAGAGGGACATCCAGTTTAGTCTAGTGGCCATAGACTACAGCCAGACCACAAGGATCAAATCCCAACTCTGCTGTGTGATTTGGGAGAAATTACTTAACCATTCAGTGTCTCAGTTTTCTTATTTGCAAAATGTACATGCTAATACTGCTTAGCCTCAGAGAGCTGTGGAGAGCCCTTATGTAAGTGCCATGCCATTATTATTGTCACTTTGCCATGTGATATAGGTGAAAGTGCATAGCACTAGCAATCAGGAGGTCTGGCTCCTGGTCTCTCTATGCCTCACTCCCCTAGGGCCAGGGGTGGGGATGGGTAGAGTCCATATTCTTCGGAATTCTTGCAATTCTCTCACCCATGGTTCTCATTTCTGTTGCTTTTGTGACTGCTTTGGATTTCTAAGCCTCTGAAGTAGGTGGAAGGTTAGGGAGGTTGAGTCACCCCCACAATGGCTTCTTCTTAATGAGCCACCAGCTCTCTCCGTGGGTGTGGAGCAGCCTGGGCCCCATCCGGTGTGAGAGGCTGGTACTGATCTGCTCTCTGGGCACCCGTTCATCTCCTGTGAGCGTTTCCCAGTGCCCACTCCGAGCCTGCCTGTCTTGTGGGGGAGCCTGGGGGTGGAAAGAGTCAGGCCTCTGTCCTTGAGGGACTCCTAGTTACTTCACACTTCAGGGAACTAAGTGCAGTGTGGCCAGGCACAGGGAACTTTGAGATCCCAACTGGGGGTGGGGAGGACTTAGAGAGGAGGGGACAACTGAATTGTGAAGGTCCAATAGGAGACAGTCAGGTGAGGGGAGGGGAAGAGCATTCCAGTAGCATGGGACTGCTGAGCTGAGACTGGAGTGGTGACGCTGTGGGCAGAGATTGGGGAATGGCCACTTGCCTCATGGGCTGGGGTGTTGAGTGCCTAGGACACCACCTCCCAATCCATGGGGATGGTGCCAGGGGAGAAGATAGTCCCTTGGCCAGGCTGGGAAAGGGAGATGGGAAGCCAAGCCTGCTCCTCCTCTAGTTTCAAGTCCTGCCTGGCCTATCTTAGAAAACCAAACGTGTGTTTTGTGACCTCTTCCTGGGGATGGGCTAAAAAAGGGATTAAGTACTTTATCCCATAGCCCTGTAATATCAATTATGGGGCTCTCTGTGGGGCCCCTGGGTGTTGCTCACCATACCAGTGCCCAGGACTTCCGCACAGGAAGGAGGCTCTGTCACCCCAGCTGCAAAGCCAGGAGGGCCCAGAGCCTGGAGGCTGGGTGGGGTCTGTGCGCAGGGCTCTCTGACAATCCTGGGCCTTTGAGCTGCCCTGCTCATTGCTGAACACAGCGGAGGTGCGTGTGGGGTGGGGGTGGAGGATAGGAGGGGGGTGGGGGGAGGGCCTGCCTCTCTGAGCCTTCAGATTTCCCATCTGTTTAGTCGGAACCTCTGTTTAAATTCACCACTTGTCTCTCCTTCCACAAAATAATTAGCATCCATTTGTGTTCCTAGAGCTCACTTGGCGACATTAGTCATTGTAGGAGCTTTCGGCGAGGCTCACAGAAATTTCCATTTGATGCAAAGTTGAAAACGGCTTAAGTGGGACTCGGAGGGCCCCCCTCACTTCTGCTTGAGCGCCAGCATCTGGCGCCTCCGCTGGTTCCCTCCCACCCGCTTCTTTCTTGCCTTCCGAGAGGTGATGACTGGGGAGTAGGGGGCACTGCAGTGAGGGGAGATGCTGTCCTCTGGGGACACGGTAGGGAAGGAGACTCATGAGGGGGAACCTGCTCAGGGTGGGAGCGGGGTCGGGGTGGGGCTCTTAATGCTGCAGCAACTGGGGCCCTTCCCGCAGGGACGCAGCTTTGCTAAGGGAGCGATTTATGGATTTATGAGCTAAGCTGCGAAGGAGCTCACATGAATGCAGTCCCAGTCCGGGCATTAAGTCTGCTGCAGAACTATTCGGAAACGTATTTGCTGTACAAACCTAATATGCGCCTGCTGTCTGCCCCAGCGGCCCAGAGCCCTTTGGCTGTTCCCGAGAGCAGCTGCTGTCACTCTGAGAACTCTGCTCCTCCTGTGCAGGTCACTTTATAGATTCCTGGATGGTCCCCTGGCTCTCTTGTGGGCAAGTGAGTCCTCAAAATCATGCTCTCTGGAGTAAAAAACCATCTCATACACATGGTCTGCTTTGATCCCCCAAACAAACTGTCAAGTGGTTATTAAGGTCTTATCTGAGACACATGGAGACAGAGGGACCTGCTTTGTGATTCTGAGCCTCTCCTTACTCATCTGTAAAATGGCCAGATTGAACAAGATGCTCTCTGAGGGGCTGTCTGCATTCCTTCTCTCCCACATAGGGTGCATGAGACTAAGGGGTTTGACCCATATGCCTGTCCATAGGGCAGACCCCGCACTGGATAGTGCTGGTAGGTGCTAGCCTGTGGCAAGCTGCATGCTGTGGTGGGATGATCTGGGTCCCAGGCAGATCTGGCTTCAAACCTTCTTTTTCAGCTGTCTGGCCTTCAGCAAGTCACTTTACATGGCTGGATCTCAGTTTCCTTCTCATCCACAAAGTAGGATCATAATAATCCCTTTTCTGCCTGCCTCACTCCATTTTTTTTTGAGAGTCAAATAAGTAATATGAAAATAAATGCCTTGTGGACCAGACAGATGTAAAGGTGGTGTCTGATTTTGTGTGTGTGTGTGAAAATGATGTATGCTAATTGTACAAAATTCAAACATTACAAAAGGGTGATGAAAGATAAACTTCACTCTCATCTTGACTGTAGTCTCTCACTTCTGCCCCCTAGACACAATCCATTATTAATTCCATGTGAGCTTTTTGTTACACTTTCTGTATGATATATATATATATAGCACCTATATGTGTATATGTGTGTGTGTGTGTATAGTGTGTGTGTGTAATGAGACATATCAAGTATATACATCCCATATATAGATATTTTTTATTTATTTTATTTTATTTTAAAGATTTTATTTATTATTTCCTGAGAGAGAGGAAGGGAGAGAGGCAGAGAGGAAGAGAAACACCAATGCATTGCTGCCCCTCACCTGCCTCCAGCCATGGACCCAGCCGGAGACCAGACCTACAACCCAGCCATGTGCCCTGGCTGGGGAATCAAACCAGTGACCCCTGGGTTCACAGGCTGGTGCCCTATCCACTGTGCCACCAGCCAGGGCTATAGATACTTTTTAGATCTTTTAAGAATATTTGCCCTGTTCCTCCCAGGAGCATACGTCCTGGCCTTGTAGATGTTGGGCTTGACCATGATTTGCTTAGGTTAATGCGATGTTAGTAGATATGACATGAGCAAAGATTTAAAATATGCTGACTTGGTAGAGCCCTCCTCTTGTGCTTCTACCATGACCATGAGAGGAACATGCCTCAGATAGATGGCTGGTCTTAGAAGGATGAGAGATGTGTGGATCAGAGCTGCTCTAGCTTCCCTGTAGTCTTGGAAAGTAGAGCTGCCTCAACGGACTGCATATCTTTGAGTCTGATAAGAATGCTTATTTTTGTATGTCATTAAGTTTGGGGAGTTGTTTGTTACACAGCAATAACTGACCAATACAATATGATATACATCCACTTTTTTCATGCTACAGTAATTAATTTTATTTGTTCAAGGACTTATTGCAAGCATTAAACTAAGCATGACTTCTGATTCTGTGAGCCCAGATTCACATATTTAGGAAGACAAAAGAAAACTGTGATCCATATACATGGATGGAAACTAAAGGCTCATGGTGATCACATTGTAGTTTTTAAATTTCTATAGCCTAGAAGACAGAAGTCATGAGTTTGAGGTCCTTCTGGATGTCCTACAGTGTATCTGCCCTTTTCTTGAGTTGAGCGACCTCATCATCCTTTAGTTTCTGGTTGATAACACTAGTTAATCTCTGAGGATTCAGGTATATGGAAGGCTCAGAAAGACTTAATTCTCAATGCCATACATTCCCTTCACTCTCTTCATCACCATTAACATGAAGAATCCTGGATAAATTTTTTGACATGAAGTCAATGAGATTAGCTCCCTTAATGTAGTAGATTAACTGTTGTATCCCTGCAGCTTGATGACTTCATAAGTACTTTCAACCATCCTCTCATGCACTTACTTCTAATTTTCACTATCATTACCTGTTCCCATTTCTGGATTCGGCTCCTGGAGAGAAACACCTGTCACACTTGCTGCACTCCACACAGCCACATTTGAGTCACCATGTCCTCCCAAAATTCATCCTTGGCAGCTGCTGGGGTGATGCCAAGTTTTTCAGCCATAAGATAGCAAAATGGAGCTGAATGCAGATATTACATCCCCTTCCAATCATACAGTACTTGGGTAATTTAATCCACTTAGCTTCCAGGTAATACCCATGAGGATATCCACTGGGTCAGAAAACACAATTATGATGCAATCAGGGCTGTACTTGATGATTTGAGGAATAATGAATTTGAAGACGTTAACATTCTTCTTCGCTAGGTTGAGCTGACTTTCCTCTTGCTGGTGAACTCCTGCTATTACCACTATGATCTTAGAATTGGCAGTTACAGAGTAATCCTTATCTGCCACAATTTTAGGTGTCTGAAGAAATAAGCTCTCACGCTACAGATTCATCTTTCCTCCTTTGAGTTTATCTTCCCAAACATCCACAAGAGGAGCTCATCAGCCAGAGACTTTCCCAGAATGCTGATAGTATATCCCATACCAACTCGTCCAATACCCACGACAATGATCTTATTGTTTGGGACTGCTGCCTCTTCTACAGCTGGTGCAATCAGTTTTTCCTTAAGGGCTGCCATTGTGCACAGGAGAGAGAAGGCTGTCTAGACTGTAGTAAGAGTCCTGCCAAGAAGACAGTGTCAGCTGCATGCTGTACACATCCCCTTAAAAACCCCGAATAGGGGTGTGCTACGTATGCTATTACGAATCATGTTTTCTTCACATAATATGTGTAATAAAAAATAATAGGTATTGGAAACTTCTTTATATTGGTACATGTACATGTTTCTCATTCTTTTTAATGGCTGTATAATCTCTTATTGTGTAGTGTATTTTTTACTGATGGACATTTAGGTTGTTTCTGACATTTCCTATTACCAAAAAATACTGTGATGACTCATAATTATATTTATAGGAGAAATACCTAGGAGGAGAAATTACTAGATCAAAGGATATGTTCAAAGAAGTTGAACCAATTTACACTCCCACCATTGGTATGTGACAACTGTCATTTCCTCACCCCAGGGTTAGCGCCAAGGGGGCTGCTCCAGCAGCAACCTGTGACTTGCATCCTGCAGCCCCAGGGTCTTCAGACCTCATCAAGAGGCTTCAAAAAAAGCAGCATTTTTCCAGAGTAGTACATGATTTTAGGAGGTACCAGAGATGATTTTGAAAAGTGCACAGACAAGACACTAACTAGCACTGAATCACATGGTGGGAAAATTATTCACCTTTCAAATTTTTCACTCCCCTGACTACATCAAGGAGAAAGTCTCAGTTGGGTGCTGATCTATTTCAACATTTCTCTAGCAGTTGCTAATTTCCTTCTTTAACACAAAAGAAACAGGTCTTGAGCTCAGAGCCTTTGGTAGGTGTCATCATATCTAGCTGTCATCATATTCATTTTTACCAGTTAACTTTACTTATTTTTTTAAAGTCCTCATCTGAGGATATGTTTTTGTTGATATGAGTGAGAGAGAGAGAGAGAGAGGGAGAAACATCAATGTGAAAGAGAAATGTCAATCAGTTGCCTCCCATATGTGCCATGACAGGGGATTGAACCTGAAACCTAGGTGTGTGCCCCAACTGGAAATTAAAACTGCAAACTTTTTGGTGTATGGGATGATGCTCCAACCAACTGCACCATCCAGCCAGGGCCAGTTAACTTTATTTTTACGGTTAATGACCTTGGTCTTCCGTTTTGGGTAATGAGAACAAGTTTTCTTTGAAAATAAAAATTTATCTCATGAAAAAAAGAACTACTTTTGAAAAGTCATAAAACTACATATAAGGGTATATGTGACTTATACAGTTTAAGAATAATAAAACAAAGCCCATATTCCTAAAACGGTATCTTGAAGCTCCGAGGAGCACCTCCGCTTTCACCTCCAGTGCTGGAACCACCTGGAAAGTGTTGACCCACTCTGAGTCCCTTCAGTTGTATCAGCCTCAGAATTTAAAAAATAACCAAAACATTTCAGACCACCTTCTTGTGTGCCAAGCCCCACACTGAGCACTTTACAATAGTGTCTCGCTTAATTTTCACAGCAACTGCACGATGCTAGCAGGAAAAAAGAAAGAAAGGAAGAAAGAAAGAAAGAAAGAAAGAAAGAAAGAAAGAAAGAAAGAAAGAAAGAAAGAAAGAAAGAAAGAAAGAAAGAAAGAAAGAAAGAAAGAAAACAAAAAGTTTGTGGTTAGATTCTTGTATTTTTTGGAAATAACTTTAGACTTACAGAGGGTTGTGAGGATTGTACGGAGTATTATATTATCTCATGCCCTTCACCTAGCTTTCCCTAATGCTGACCTCCAATATAACTACAACACCAGTATTGAAACGAGAAAGTACGTGCTGATTTGATATTATTGACTCATCTACAGATAGTATTCATATTTTTCCACTTTTCCCACTAGTGTTGTTTTCTGGTCTAAGAGCCCACATTGCATTTAGTAGTCCTATCTATTTAATCTCTTCCAATCTGTGACAGTTCCTCAGCCTTTATCGTTCATTCAAGACCTTGACTCTTTTGAAGACTACCAGCCAGTTCTTTTGTAGAATACCTCTCAATCTGGGTTTGTCTGATGTTTTTTCATGAATACCACAGAAGCGATGTTTTGCCCAACTCATTATATCACATCAGGAGGCACCTGATGTCACTTATGTCTGTCTTGAGAACCTATGTGTGGCTGAGGTCTGGGAAACCCTTCCTAAGCACAGGCAGTTTGTAGCTGTCTCCTTGTGGCTTTTGTGATGTGGATTCTTGTCTGCCCTCCCTGATCTTGGCCCTCTGTGAGGAGACTGACTGTCTTCTGCCAGTATCATGACTCAGGGCCCAGCTCCACAGTGGCCACTGTGGAAACCAGCATCTGCATCCCTCCTCCCTCTCCCCACAGGTGGTCCAGAGTGCTGATTGGGCTAAGACTAGTTGGCTATCATTTTGGTGCTTTCTGAGACAGGCTCATGCTGGCTCCAATGACTAGTGTGAGACAGCTCTTTGCATCTGATCTTCCCTTGGTTGAAGCTTTTTAGGCTAGAAAATAAAGACGTTCCAGGCAGGTGGGCATCATCATACCCTTAACGGAGACATCTCTGCAGTTTTTCCTTTCAACCCCAAATGAGATTCTCCCAACTGATCTTGCTCACCATCTGTTGCCAAAGCATTGCTTTGTCTAACTTTCTCTTCCTTCATGCTTAGGAAAATGTACTGTGAAATCACAACCTCTCTTCCCTCGGTGAGCTGAAGACACACTTGCTTTTGGCCTCCACACCAACCAGCCTGTCTCTCTGGAGCTGGAGGAAGATGCTAGGGGGCTTGGATCTGCTACCGACTCCTGGGCAGCCTGTGCTGGTTTAGGTCTCAGATAATACTGTCCAGGGGAGGAAAGCCAATTACTGGAGGCTATGACTAATTAACTACAACAGAGTTGAATCTCAGAAGGAAATATCTGACTCTCCCCAGGGTCTGTTTAATGAGACCACAACTCCACAGGGACCCCTTAGATGATTTCAAAGCCTGAAATGGATCTCACCACTCAACTCACACTGAATCTGGCTCCCAACGTCGCCTCTGACTAATTTCTGGCTCACACACCAACAGGTTTCATATGTTGTCAGAGCTGATGGATGAAGATGAGGATAAGTTAGTTATGATTTTTGGTCAATATGAGTGATTTCCTCATTTTTCTCCCTTGCGTGCAAAGTCCTGGTTTAGGAACCAAAAATGCAGAGGAGACTGTGAGGAGTTTCTATCAAGTAGGAGAAGCTGGGGAAAGTAAACAAGTGGTTATAAGAGAATATGATGGAATGATCTAATAATCAATTCATTAACTCAATAATTATTTATTGAGTCTTCACTATGTGTGAGCACTGTGCTTGCTGCTGGGGAGACATCAGTGAATGGACTAGAGGTAGCATCCCTACCCTCTTGGAGCCTGGAGTTTAGAGGGAATTCTGATAGCCACAATGGAGAACAATAAGATTTAAGACGGAGGCCAGGGGAGTGAGGAGGAGGAGGCCTAATCCACTGTTGGGATGAGAAATAAGTTTCAAGTGGGGACTTGAAATGTTCCCCCTTGACATGATAGGTAGAACGTATGCAGCTAGAAGAGCCAGAGGTGGAGGAGGTGTGTTTCAGGCAGGGCAATGGGTCGTGATGCTCAGCGATGAGGATAACATGGTACATTTGAGGAACCGCTGTAAGGTCCAGTTGGAACTCAGAGTCGAAAGAGAAGAGCGGAGAGAGGTGAGGCTGGGAAGGGAGGTGGGGAGGGCTTTGTAAGCTCAGGGGGTTTGGTTCTATTTCTAAGAGCAATTATTCTAATTTTCACTTCAGAACAGCCAACCTGGCAGCCTTGTATCATCTCGGAAAAAAAGTAGGAGAGAATAGGGGCAGGTATGCAGAAATCCTGGGAAGAGGTAATAGTGGCCTGGATTCAGGTGGGATAGAGAGAAGGAAATGAATTGAAAACAGGTCTTTAGAGCTATCCCAACTTCGGGAGTAACAGCATGGGACATACACTAAGCCCTAATAGGCCCTCCACTGGTTTTTATAAACAGACACTGAATTCTGACCAATGGAGTGTGAGCAGAAGTGATGTAAGCCTTTCCCATGATTGGGTTAAAAACATCCCACACAACATTCCAGTCTGCCAGGAAGGTGGTTTCATAGGATGGAAAGAGCCTGCATCCCTGAGTCCCCACTTGGAAGAGAGCCCCCAAGGATAATTTCCTTGCTTGCTGCAGGCTATGACATGAATGAGAAAGAAAACTGTGTTTTGTTAAATCACTGAGATTCTGAAGTGGTTAACTACAGAAGTTGATGTTAATTGCCAGGCCTGCCATGGATCAGCTGGGCTCATATTTTTCTTGCCTCTTCCATGGCACTTCAGTGGTTTCCAACTCTCTGGATCCAGGGAAGAGCGAAGGATCACATTGCAGACACGGATGGAGAAGGAGTTGTTGGGTACCCATGGGGCAGGTAAGGTAAGCAGTAAAGATAGCCGTACAGACTCAGAAATGGATACATATATACACAGTCATGCAAAGCCCCATCAGCCAAAGTACACGGGCCCAAAAAAGTACTCATTAATAATGATAATAATAAAAACAATAAAGGTAATAATACGATATAATAAAAATAAATAATAATTAAAATAAAAATTCTCTTTGTGTTAAGGACTAAACCAACATTTCACTCAACCTACAACCACCCTACCAGCTAGGTACTATAACAATCCCGTTTTTCTTTTTTTTTTTTAAGATGAGAAAATTGAGGCCTAGAGAAGGAGAGTAGGTTTTGAGGCCCCACCGAATTTGAGCTTAGCTACCTTGATTCAGGAGGTTGTCCTCTTAGCCACAACACAAAGACGAGGACACAGTGACAGAGAGCGGGGGATGGGGACAGTCATGTGTGTGCGTGCGTGCACACACGACAGAGACAGAGAGAGTCCCCTTGTCCTTGTCCCCAGCATGAATACCATTCCATTTTCAGGCAAGAGATGGCCTGATTGCAGTGGTGACAAGAACAGACCATTATTTTTAACAAAGACTTACTTTAATGAAATTCTCAGCCGGCTCAGGATATTTTGTTTCTTTTTCGATAACTTCCTGATGCTATCATTTTTGCATACCCTGTTTATTTCCCCCCCTCTCCATCTCTCCCTGGCCCATAAATATGGAGGCTCAGCTGGTTTGTTTGATGCTCTTTAGATACAAATGGTCCTTCCCCGAATAACAAATACGATGCACCTTTCAGAGGAATTGATGATTCCCCTCTTGTTCTTTCAGTTTCTAACCAGGATTCTTGCCCAGAGGTACTTCTTTCCCAGTCAACACCTGAAACTTCTTCTTAACAAGTGGGTTGCCTGCTAAACATGTGGGTTTAGTTTGTCAGGTCCTCGGCTTCAGATATTACTCCGCGTGTGGGCTCTGAAGCTCCACTCTCCCAGGATGGAAAGGTCTGAGCAGCCCTGTTTTGGTACACGCATGGGTGTGGGGAGCAGTTCCTGTGGGAAGTGACCGAGCTGAGAGTTTCCAGGTCCAACATGTCCCTAAAAGTCCTCTCGGTTCCAGTTGCTATTGCTACAAAGGGGAGTGGTGCAATGCCCCCATTTCATTATGGTTACAGATTCTATGGGTTCAGAATTTGGGCAGAACCCATCAGGGATAAGAGTATCTCTGCTCCATAATGCCTGGGACTTCAACAGAGCAGACGTGAAGGCTGGTGGTGGTGGGGTTGTCATTAGATGGCCGGAGCTGGAATCACTTGGAGATGTCTTCACTCATATCCAAGGTTGAGGCTGGCTGTCATCTGGGCTGTGGGTACCTTGGCTTCCTTGTGTTGCTTCTCCATAAAGGCTGGTTTGGGATTGCACATAGCATGGTGACTGGGTTCCTAGTGTCAGCGTCCCAAGAAAGCAAGGTGGAGTGCATGGCACTTTGTCATCTAACCTTGGAAGCCACATAATGAATGTATCTATCATACGCTATTGGCCGAGGCACTCCAAAAGGTCTGACCAGGTTCAAGGGGAGGGGCTAGTGATCCTACCACTCAATGGGGAAGTGTTGAGATTCAAGAAGAGGAGGTAGGACAGCAGACATCCTTGCAGCCATCTTTGGAAAATACAGCCTCTTGCATGATTTCACATGTGGATCCCTTCCTCACAGTCTACCACATTCATGCCCCCTTTGGTCCTCTGATGGGGAGCTCACTACCTGGGCCACTTACAGTTCTTTGATTGCAAGCAACAGAAGCCAGTTCTGGATAACTTAAGCCACAGAGAATTTGCTGGCACAGGTGGGGGATATTGAAGGGTTGGCATAAAAAGGAACAGCTCAGTGCCAGAGACAGGAAAGCAGGGATGCCTTAAGTAGATACTGCCTGGAGGATGGGAATTCCCACCAATGTTTACAATTCAAATGGTGGGGAGGGAAGATCTGAATAATGTTGCTTATGCCATGAACTCAACCACTTACTACTTGCTTAACTCTGAGCAAGATCTTTGATTGTTTCATGCTCAGTCTCCTCAAGTTGAAACGAGGACACTAATAGTCACCACTTCCTAGGTTCTCCTGTGAAATTAAATAACGTAATGCTATGAAGTACTCAGCGCAAGGTCCAGCCCAGGATACATCTTCAGTAAATGTTAGCTAACAACAATACTGCCTCTTATTGTTGTAACAACTACTATTATTTTTGTTGGTTTGCTCCCGTGTCTAGCACAGGGTCAGGCACAGAGTAGATAGTCAGTAAATAATATCAAATGAATCAATAAATGGACAAATAAATGAATGACTTCTACTCTAACACACGCAATGCTCTGAAGCCCTCTTTGGACACTTCCATAACTAGACCAAAACAAGAAAAATCAGCCTCCAAGAATCCAAGAGCACTTAAATATTGGTTCCACCCTCCTCTGTAATTATTTTCTGTCTCTCCAGTCCTCATTCTGAAAAATAGTCCCTGAATCCCTGGTGTTGCTCCTTGCCTGAGTCCTTCACAAATTCTGCAACAGTAAACAAAGAACTCCACTCCGCGGAGGTGAATAATATGCTAGCGAGATGGCATTCCACATCAATTCTTGTGTCATACTTGATTAATTTTATATGTAGCTTCATTACGCCTCATCCCTCATTTCAAAGGTGTCCTTCAGGTGAGACACTGGAGGAAGGAGAGAGGGGAGACAGAGCAGGAGACAAAGTGATGCGAAGAATTTATGTGTGCCCAGGAGAGGTAGTGACTGAGATTTAACACTCCCAGCCTCACTCATGGAGTGAGCTCATTGCTGGCGCAGCAGCATCCCCCAGGCCAGAGTCTCAGTGCCCGAATGCCATGAGATCGCCACTATACACACTATTAATCAGCAGAGTGGCCAGCAAATGCTGACCCACTTAGCTGTGACACCCAAGCAGGTGAAAGCCACTGGAGCTGACAGAATCTGGCCCACAGGCACGTGTTTCCAGGCTGGCTCTGTGATTGTTGTGCGGGCTACCATGCAGTAGAAAGGGACAAATCCAGCTCCTTGGCCAAGAAGTACCTTAAATGGGTCAGGGCAAGACTGATCTGTGTCTGGTGCATTTGAGCTCTGAGCCCTTCCTCATCAGGGCTGACAACTTCCCCCCGAGTCCTCCCTCTCCTGGCCATGTCCCACCTCATCTTGGAACTCTGAGGAAATAATACAGCATTTATTTAGTTCAATTCAGTAATTCCTTATTGAGTCTGCCACTTCAGGCCTTTGTGGCATGTCTGTTCCATGGGTGGCCCTCTAATTGCAGCCACAGCTGTATAGACACTTGCACTTGTGAGTATGGATGGAGGCTGAGCCTATATCTTGCCCCAGACTGTGTTCTGATCATGGTCACAAACTGATCTCTGATCACAAGAGAACACAAGAGCATGGCTCAACCCAGGTCACCCCCACTTCTGTAGTCACAGGTGGGAGTTCTGTCCCCTTGGCAGGATGTGAGGAGGGGAAGATTCCGGGTAAAAGCACCTGCTCAGGACCACCAGGGCCCCTTGCATCCTTAGGTTTCCAACTCAGAAAAAGCTACTGCAGCTCTAGGCGGAACCTAGCTTGGTTTTCAGAGCTGTGTTTTGTTTCCTTTAGCGCATAGAGGTGATTGTGTTTTGCAGGAAAATTAAGTGGCAATTAAATTTCCAAAAAAAAGTGTTTGAAACTCCTACAAGCTGTGCCTCATTGTTTTGCAAGATTGGGAACACAATGAAATAATTCCATCTGCAAATTAATTTTCTCTCACTAATGGTTTCTGATGTAACCACAATGTCATTCATTTAGCTATTCATTCATCCCTTTATTTGGGGCACATTTGCTATATACCTAATGTGGCCTGGCCAGTCTGGGGAAGAAAAAGGTGGGTCAGACATAGTCTCTGTCTTCCAGGCAGCTCCCTGATTAGAAGTAATGTGGAGTTTTCTCAGAAGTGAAGGTCACAGGAGGCAGAATGTGAGAATTCCATTAGAAGGAAATGGATAGAGCTTTGGACTTCCAGATGAGGGACAGTGACTCCTAACTTTGTTTTTGTGCACAGAGAAGAGAAAGAAAGCTGAAAGTGACAGGAATGAACATTTCTTGAACACATGTTGTGTGCCAGATCCTGGGGGTGGGTGTTTTGAATCTGGGATCTCAGTCAGTCCCAGAACAGCTCTCCGAGGTAAGGTTATTACCCTCATGCACAGATGGGAAACAAACGCTTAGACTGGTTGAATGATTTGCTCAAGATTATGTAGCTAGCAAATGTCAGAGTCTGTACTGAAACCAAGAACTGCCTGATTAAAACATTTCCCATTTAACATGCTTGAAGGGTGACTTTTTTTTTTTTTTTTTTGCCATGTGGTCTGCAGCCTTCCTGCTTTCCAATAGCAAAATGAAGACGTTGATGAAGGTCTACATGGCAGCTATTCCAAGACTGAAGAGACATTCGATGTGCACTGAAGGAAGAAGCTGCCCGGATTGGAGGACGGATGGCTAATCTGTCATTGTTTGAGCATCTACTATGTGCTTTCCATACTTTTGTTTGGTTAGCTCTTACATAAGCTTTATGAGGTGGGCATTCCTATCTGCATATTTTTAAGGAAGTGGAGGCTGAAAGAAATGAAATTACCTACCTAAGGCAGACAACTGATAAATGTTGAGTCAAGCTTAGGTCTCTCTGCCTCTGAAATCGGACTTTTTTCATCTAATTTTGCTGCCTGTGATGTGGTGTGATGTGACAGGCTGTCACAAGGTGCACACTGTGAATTGTCCTTCCAAGTTTCTATGGTTAGATATAAAGAATATCATTAGGCATCAAGTTATTCTGAGACTCAAACCCTCAACAAGGTTCTGTATCTCTGTGTCTAGCTGGATCCTGAAACAGAGCCAATTGTCCTGTCCACCTTTTTCCAAGAGGTGTGATCTATTCAATGGTAATGTCGGGCCATTGATGTTACTCTAATCCTACCTGGACTATTTCTCTGAACTCCAGACCTACCTTTCATCTCCTGGATACCTCTTTCCACATGACTCTTGAAAACCCAGAGAAAGCAAACCTAGCCCAAGAACGCAAACCCAGCATGTTCACACAAGATCATCACCTTCCCCTGCCCTTGCTTTTATGCGTCCCATCTCAGTGGGAAGCACCATCTGAGAGCCTTCCTTTTCAACTCTGTTTCTGTCTCACTCCTACAAATAACAACATGGTAGCTGCATCCTGTGTTTCTTCAGATATCTCTCTTTCTCTTCCCCCACTCACTGCCTTGGTTCAGCCTGATCCCTTCTCCCTAGAATGTTGCCTGCCTCCGGTCTTTCTCCAACTAGCCCCCATGTTATAGCCAGAGGGGTGGTTGGGGGCATGGGCTCTGGATCAATTCTGTCCAGAATTGAATTTACTTTCCCTGTGTCTCACTTCCCTTGTAAGTGAAATGAAGATAACAGAGCCTAAATAGTAGGGCTGTTGTGTGAATTTGTGAAATGATAAGGGGAAAGCATGTACAAAGGATCTGAATCATAATAAACATTTAATTATTGTTAGCTAATGCTATTATAATTTAGGTAAATCTGATAATGCCTACTGCAAATTAAAAAAATAAAATAATTAAGTGATATCAATAGATGATGAAGAAGCATTTAATAAAATCTGACATGAATACCTACTAAAAAAACTATCAGCAAATTTGAAATAGAAGGCAGCACCCTCAACATGGTAAAAGACACCTACAAAAACCTACAGTTGATATCACATTTAATGATGAAAGACTGAATGTCTTCCCCCTAGAATCCTGAACAAGAACCTTTGTTGCCACTTCTGCCCAACATTGTACTAAAGGTTCTAGGCACTGCAACAAGGCTAAGATAGTCAAAGTCATTGAAGCAGAGAATTGAATGATGGTTGCCAAGGACTGAGGAAGGGGGAAATGGGAGCTGTAGTTCAACTGTATAAAGTTTAATGCAAAATGAATAAATTCTAGAGATCACCTATACAACATAGCACCTATAGTGAAAAATACTATATTGTGCACTTAAAATTTTAAGACAGTAGACCTCATGTTAAATGTTTTTATCACACAAGCACAAAGAAAGAAAGAAGGAAGAAAGGGAGGAAGGAAGGAAAAAAGGAAGGAAGAGAGAGAGAAAGAGAAAAAAATAAAGTATTTAGAGAAAGTGGATATGTCTTTAATCTTGATTGTGGTGATGGTTTATGGATGTATGCATATGTCCAAACACATCAAATTATATACATTATTAAATGTGTAGTTTTTTACATATCAATTATACCTCAATAAAGTTGTGAAGAGATAAAAAACAAAGCAAGAAAAAAAATTAATCCAGATTGGAAAGGAAAAATTAAAATTGCCCTTATTTGTAGACGAAATCATTATCTATGTATAAAATTTGATGAACTCTATAAGAAAGCTATTAAAACAAATAAATGAATTTAGTAAGGTTGCCAGATAGCCTTCAATATACAAAATCAATAGTATTTTTATGTAGTGGCAACAGACAATTAGAAATTAAATACCATTTACAATAGCTCAAGAAATGGGAAGTACTTAGGAATAAGTCTGGCAAATATGTAAAGTCATATACACTGAGAATATAAATGTTGACAGATGTTAAAGAAGACTTAAGGAAGTGGAGAGTTATGCTACATGCATGGGTTAAAAGACTGAATATTGTTAGGATTTCAATTCTCAAGTGTACCTATAGGTGAAGCATATCTCAAAATCTCAACAGGCTTTTTGGTAGAAAATTGGAAAGCTGATTAAAAAGTGTACATGGAAATGCAAAGAATCTAGAATAGCAAAAACAGCTTTGAAACAGAAAGAAATTCAGGTATAATTCTACCTATTTGCAAGATATTATAAAGCTGTTGTATTATATTGGCATAAGAATAAATACATAGGCCCACGCATCACAGACAACTGATATTTTGACAAAAAAGGTGCAAAGATAATTTAGCAGAGAAAAGATGGTCTTTTCAACCAATTGTGCTGAAAGAAAAGATATTCTTAAACAAACAAAAAGAAATTTGATTCTTACCTTGCTTATGATCCTCCCCCAAGGAGCAGGCTCTGTGGATTTGAGATGGCAGTTTGAGAACATGAAACTTTGAAAAGGAACCAGATTCATGATAGTTGAGCAGCCTTTCTTTATGCCTGTCCCCACTTCTGAGAAGTGACAAAAATAATTATTTTAAGAAGGTCCTATAACTCTCCTGGTCAGGAAGAAGAAATGCTGTTGATGGACAATAATTATGAGAAGTCCCTTAGATTGAACAAGGAAACTGCAATTTTAAAAAAAGAAAACAAACATCTGTAGAAGAGGGGTGCTGCAGATAGTGGGCGTGGGTCCGAGGATGTGGCAAGCCCAGGGGATGAGACGCCAAACGGAGAGCAGACCCTGAAGCACTGATGGTGAGAGTGGTGGGAGACGCGCAGTCCTTTCGTCAGGTCGCAATGTTACCTTGACTCTCCTGTTTCAAGAGGGAGCAGGGGCTGTTTGGGTCTGAGAGGCAGGGGCTGGAGTGGCTGACAACACTCAGAAGCTGCAGACAGCCTCCTGTGCCTGGAAGAATAGTCTCCTGCCGTCAGCACGCCTCACCCCTCTGCCCTAATTATGAGTGGGGCCATGGTATTTGTGGGACAGCATATTCAGCCCATTCCCACATGCGGGCCATTGTAAGTGGACAGAACCTCTCCAGTTAGGCACACTGAGAATATAAAAAACATAGGTGACTGACCACACAACTAAAACCAATAACATCTGAGGGAAGCCAGCACCTTCAAGAGGCACTGAACTTGACATGTGAACTTACATCTGCAAATAGTTTAAAAAGTAAGCAAAGCAGGACTCTGAATACATTTGATTCTTTTTTAAAAAAAGATTTTATATATTATTTTTAGAGGTAGGGGAAGGGAAAGAGGCAGAGAGGGAGAAAGACATCAGTATGATTGCCTTTCACACACCTTCATCTACGGACCTGGCGGGAGACCTGGCTGGAGACCTGGCTTGGAATCGAACCAGCGACCTCTGGGCTCTCAGGCCGGTGCCTTATCCACTGTGCCACCAGCCAGGGCTTGATTCTCATCCTTAGAAAGATGTGGGAAAATACTCATTTCACAACAGCATTGTTTCCAATAGCCAAAAGGCTATCAACAGATAGCCTCCATCAACAGATACATCCATCAACAGATACATGACTAAACAAAACATGGTATATACATACCATCAGATATTAATATTATTCAGCCTTAAAATGTAATAAAATTTGATACATGCTACAACACAAATGAATATTGAAAGTATTATAAGAAATGAAATTAGCCAGTCACAAAAACATAAATAAATACTACATTATTCTACTTATTGAGATACCTAGAGTAGTCAAATTCATAGAGGCAGAAAATAGAATGGTGATTGTCAAAGACTGGGGGTAGGGGAAGTGAAAAGTTATGGTTTAATAGATGCAGAGTTTCTGTTTGGGGTGGTTAAAAGAGTTCTGGAGATGGATGGGGATAAAGGTAATACAACATGTGAATACTATACTTAGTGAACAGTATACTCAAAAAGGGCTAAAATGATAATCTTGTCTTTTCCAACTTTATTGAGTAATAATTGACAAATATAACTGAAGATATTTAAAATGTACAAAATGATGATTGACATATATATATGAAATGATATATATATGAAACGACATATATATATATGAAATGATTATATATATATATGAAATTATATATATATATATATATATATGAAATGATTACCAAGATCAAGATAATTTACACCTCACACAGTTAATTCTATTTTTGTGCATGAAGAGAATGCTTAAGCTCTACCCTTAGCAACTTGTAAGTACATAAAAATTGTTAACTATAGTCATTATTCTGAACATTAGGTCCTCTGAACTTATTCTTTTATATTTTTAAATTAATTTTTTGAAAGAGAGAGATATGGTATTGTACTTATTCAATGCATTCATTGGTTGATTCTTGTATGTGCCCTGACCAGGGATTGAACCTATAACCTTGGGTGTTAGGATGATGTTTTATAACCCACTGAGATACTCAGCCAGGATTGAACTTATTCTTTTTATAACTAAAAATTTGTATTATTTGACCAAGGACTAGAGGGAGGGAAAATGGGATTTTTCCAACCACCACTCTGTTCTCTGTTTCTATGAAAATCAGTTTTTAATTTTTTTTGTTAGATTTCACATAGTAGTGATGCCATATAGTATTTGTCTTTAGCTTATTTTACTCAGCATAATGAATGCCCTCAAGGCCCATCACTGTTGCTGCAAGAGCTAGGATTTCTTTCTGCTGAATAATATATATATAATACACACACACACACACACACACACACACACACACACATGTATATAGAGTATTAATATATATTATATAATACATATAATACATACATACATTTTCTTCATCCATTCACTCACTAAAAAACATTTAGGTTGTTTCTGTATCCTGACTATTATGAATAACTGTAGTAAAAATGGGAGTGCAGATTTCTCTTCCATACACTGTCTTCATTCCTTTTGGGTATATACCCAGAAGTGGCATTGCTAATCAGATGATAGTTTTATTTTAAAAAAAATTTTTAACTTTTATACTGTTTTTCATAGTGACTATACCAATTTACATTCCCACCAACAGTGCACAAGGGTTCTCTTTTCCCCACTTGTTAGCATGTCTTTTTGAAAATCACTATTCTAAGGTATAAGATGACCTCTCATTGCAGATTTTTAAAAAATATTATTTTTAAAAGATTTTATTTACTTACTTTTGGAGAGAGAGGGAGGGAGAAAGAAATAAAGGGAGAGAAATATCAGTGTGTGGTTGCCTTTTGTGCACCCCCAACCTATGACCTGGTCTGTAGCCCAGGCATGTGTCCTGACTGGGAATTGAATGGGGAAACTCTTTGGTTCACAGGCCTGCACTCAATCCACTGAGCCACACAAGCTAGGGTTCATTGTGGTTTTGATTTGCATTTCCCTGATGATTAGTGATGTTGAGCATCTTTTCCTATCAATGGCCATTTGCATGTCTTTGGAAAAAATTATCTCTTGAGTTCCTTAACTCATTTTTAAATTGGATTATTTGCTTTTTTGCTCTTGAGTTGTGTGAGTTCTTTACATACATTTGCTGTGCAGAAGCACTTAGTTTGATGTAGTCCTACTTGTTTATTTTAGCTTTTGTTGCCTGTGCTTTTGATGTCTTTCCCAATAAATCATTGCCAAGACCAATGTCAAGGGTCTTTTTACCCTATATTTTCTTCTTTTCATAATACTAATGGATAACATTAGAAAAAAATGGAAATTAAAAAACCCATGTCATTGAGGTATTATTGGCATATAAAAAGCCATACATATTTAATGTATACAACTTGATGAGTTGTGGGATAAGTACATACTCATAAAACCATCACCACCAACAAGGCCAAAAACATGTCCATCACATCTCTAAGTTTCCTCTCAATCTCTTTGTTATTAGTATTATTATTTTTAAAATGTGAGTTTGAGTAGCTGTGATGAAAAGCTAAGAACAGCGAGAGAATAAAGAAAATATGTGAATTCCATACTTGGAAAAAAAATGTAACAAAACAGGTTTAATCAATTTAACCCAAGCCAGAAATGGAAAAACAAGAACAAGAAGGCGTGGTAAACACAGCAATTTGGCAGGAGGAACTCCAGGCAACTGTAATAATGTATTAAGTGGTTTGCTGGAGGGAATGGGGTCCTGAGTGGAGAGGGGCAAAGAGGGGAAACTTGGGACAACTGTAATAGCAAAATAAATAAAATATATTTAACCCCCCCCCAAAAAACCAAACCAATGTATTAAGTGGGTTTATTAAAAGAGAGACTCAGTTTGAGTTCAAAAATTCGAATCCAGATGCATATTATTTACATAAGAAATTTTTAAAATGACAAAGGAATATTGAAAATAAAGATGAAAACTATCAACAAATATTATCAAATAAATCTGGAATAGTGATATTAATATCAGGCCAAATGAAATTTAATGTGAAAAGCATTATAAAGGGCAAATGGAAGCACTGTTTACAGATAAAAGATATAATGATCCATCAAGGGATGATCAACATTATGAACCATTTTGTTCCAAGGACATAGATTTGAAATATTAAAGCAAATCCAGATAGAAATACAAGGAGAAAGGCACAAAGCCACAATTATGTATAAAGCTAAAAAAGAGAAGTGAGGAAAAATTGACAAAACCTCCTACTTCACTTGCAAATTGACATAACAGATAAATAAAAAGTAGGTAAGAAAATAGGGAATTCAAATAGAAGATTACAAAGATCGATTTTGTTAGTGTCGTGCACGACAAAGAACATAATTTTCTTTTCACTTATGTGTAATTATGCTTTATATTAAAAATCAACACTCCTTGGGGAATCAAAAAATCTCAATAAATTCTAAAAGGCAGAAACGGGCCATTGTCATACAGGCTAACTCAAACAACCTATTTTTGTATGCAAAATGCAATAGAATTAGATATTAACAACAAAAGCATAACCAAAGCAGGTGGGGAGCGGAATCTGTGGTCGTTGAGTAAAAAGTGGTGCATGTGATAAGTATAAAACTAGGTAGGCCATGAGAGAATTTAAAGTGGACTAAATCAAGTGACTCTGCTACACCTTCCTCCCAGGGGTCTGAGATAGTCTGTCTGGCACTGCAGGCCACAGAGGTTTCAAATGTCATCCTCAGAACCCTCTCCTATTCTCCTAGTCCTCCTTCCCTACTGAGCGAGTCTCAGAGAAACTTAGTTGCTGCTTAAGGCTCTAGGAGTTTAGAGGAAGCAGGGAGGATGCTTGCTCCTAATTACCAAATTGGGAGATCTTCATCTAGGAGTGATGTGTGGACATCTGGAAATGGTGAACTCTAGTCTCTGCTCTTGGGCTGCAGAATAGGGAAGGAATAACGGGTTCACCTCCTACCCGTCCCTAGGATCCAAACCCAGGAAGCAAGGAGAAAAAATGGCAGTTTGAAGTCAGCACATTTGCATCCTTTGCTTTTGGGTCCCAGGCTGTAGGCACATACTTGGCAGACCTGCTGGACATAAAGCTTCCTTCCCCTGCTTGGCTCATGTTCCTTCTGGCCCTGCTGTCCCCCTGGTTTGTGACTTACTCTCAAAACCCAGCGCTGTGAAATTCCCTCATGGCCCCTGAAGCCACCTTCACTTCTTCTCTTGGGGTTTCACACAGGTAGGGAGGTTCTCCCAACTAGGCCATGGTCTTAAAACAGGCTTGGGCCTTGGGGCCCCTTAAACTCCCCTTCTGTTGGGGTCTATCATACGTACATCTGTTGTTAGCCAGGGTTACAGTTAAGAGATCTTTCTCTCTTTTTTAATAACACCATCTTCCAATATCCTATTTATTCAATTAATGTTGTCTATTGTTTGTCTCTCTCCTACTAGAAGATAAGCCCTTGAGGACCAGCATTTTGATCATTTGTTCACTAATAAATCCCCAGTATCTACCACTTAAAACTCTGCTGGATAAGTGGAATGAATTGCTGAATATCCCCGTGTTCATTTATCACTGCCGTGCTCCCCACCTGACGCCCATCCTCCGTCACGCCGCTGCCTTAGGCAGGACGGGTTAGGTCAGGCTGCAGAAAAACGAACCTTGAAATCTCAGTGCCTTAATGTAACTAAGATTGATTTCTCATTCGTGCTACGTGTCTAACCTCTGTTAGCAGGGGCAGGGTCACACTCGTGTGGTCACTCAGGGACCTAAAGTGGTGGAGTTCTGCCATTTGGAACATTGCTGGTCACTGCAGCACCCGGAAACAGCAGGAGGGATGCATCCTGGCTCTTCCATGCTTTCTACCCAGAAGGGGCACGAGTCCCCAGCCACTGCCTGGTGAATAGTCCTGCCTAATTACAAAATCAGATTGGAAGGTGGGGGCAGTAGATCGATTATTAAGGGACCATCACTGCCTTTGCCCACTCAAGCCCATTCATACTTACTCATATGTACTCACACCTACTCACACCCATTCATACCTACTTCTGCCCATACATACTCAGGCTGTTTCTTCCCACCCAGAACTTCTCTTGCTCACCCAGGCCTAATTCCTGCCTTACCTAGTCTCCTCTACGTTGCCCAGTGTAGCCACCTGTATGGAATTGTTCATAGCCAACCTTATCTAATTGCCTGGCTCTGTTCCTTGTGTTTCTTATGAACCAAACAGCTCTTGGCATAGGGCAACCTCTCTGGGGAGAGTACTGGATACCATCTTTTGGGATACAGGACTCCTTTGTTATGTCAAAAAGTGTTATTATAGGTTGCCACATGTTAGCAGTAACTTTTGTAGTAATTCGTGACTGAGCAAACAATGTTTAAAAAGAAGCCATACATTCAGTGATGCTTAAGCATTTATACCCATTAGAAACATCGTTGTGCATTGATATGTAAGCATGTAATATAGTGAAGTTGCAGACGATGGTTGGAGCACATACAGGCAATATTGCCACAGCCCCTAAGTTGGAAGCCCCTAAGTGCTAATGAGCAAGAGGGCCAAGTCCAGAGAGGCAAGCTTTCACTTTCTCTGTTGCATGTTGGCCAGTGAAGCCGACCTCAGGGCGTGAATCTGCTCTCGCCCCAATAGAGACTGGCTATTACTGTCTATAAGCCTCTGTCTGTAGCCTCACTTCAATTGAATCATGTGGCTTGTTCTCTCCTCTTGGACAAACTGCATTTGCAATATAGATCTCTGCTTGCAACTAATAGAAACTGATATCTAGAAAATGCAATCCATTACCTCCCCTGCTGTGGTCTGCTCACCACCAGGATTTCATTTCACATTGGAGGGTTCCTGAAGATGCTAACGTTATGTCAGGAATTTTCTGAAAATGAAAGAGATCCACTTGGGAGCCCGGCCAGAGGTGAGAAGAGATTCCATGAGGTGTCTAGACTCTCCACTGTCTGATGCCAATTTCATAGCTTTTCTCCTCTTCCACGCTTTCTCGTCCCAGACCACCTGTCCGTTGAGACTGACATAGGAAAAAGACATAATGTTTCCTTTAAGGTCCTAAATCCTCAGCCTGCCCAAGGTTATTGTGTCCTTCAAGAGTTTAGGCAAAGTGGTTCAAGCCCCTTCGCAGATATGACGCATCTCAATTGTACAGTCATCTTTAAGGAGTTGAGGCTTTGTCTTAGATGCTGTGCAGTTCACATCGGGGTAGGTGAGGAGTTAACTGTTTTTAGTGAATACTGCAGATGGCCGGAAGGGCCAACAGGCAGGGCACACCAGGGGCTGGTCTCCTATGTAAGGTACCGGAACTCTTCAGGCACTGCTCTCTGCACCCCAAGTTCCCATCCGCATTTCCTCTAGTCACTAGCGATGGTCTCTCCCTTTCGTGGTGCTGTTTTTCTTATGTGCTCCTGTACACCACAGCCCACAGTCCCTCTTTTTCATGGAAATGAAGATCCCTTTGCCTCCTTTTGCTTTTTCAGAAGGTCCTCTTGTTCCAAGGTCTCTAATAAATCCCTCCTTAGTTTTCAAGTATAGCTATGTATGTATGTGTTTGTTTCTTTTTTACTTATTCTTATTTTTAACTTTGTAATCAGAATTTATTTTTTGCCCTGGCTGGTAGCACAGTGGATAAGGCGCCGGCCTGCGAACCCGAAGGTCGCAGGTTCGATTCCCCAGCCAGGGCACATAACCAGGTTGCAAGCCAGGTTGCAAAACAGGTCTCCAGTCAGGTCTGTGGCTGGAGGCAGGTGAAAGGCAACCATACATTGATGTCTCTCTCTCTCTCTCTGCCTCTCTCCCTTCCCCTCTTTCTAAAAATAATGAAATAAAATCTTAAAAAAAAAAAACACGAAAATTTATTTTTTAAAGCAATTTTAGGTTCACAAAATGGAGCAGAAAGCATAGAGAATGCACCCCACCCTCCATCATGTACACGGCAAGTCTGTTTTTATAACATCTGTTGCACTTTTTCTATGGATTTGAGGATGGGGGTGGTCTGCAGCCTGAGCCACCATCCTGAGACCAGAAGTTCATCCCGTGGCCAATTGGAACCCCAGCATCTCTCCCAACACCAAGGATTCCTGGGCACAGATTCTAAGCTCCTGTCTCTGTTGAGCTCTTTTTTTTTTTTTTTAAAGATTTTATTTATTATTTTTAGAGAGGGGGGAAGGGAAAGAGGCACAAAGGGAGAGAAACATCAATGTATGGTTGCCTTTTACCTGCCTCCAGCCATGGACCTAGCTGGAGACCTGGCTTGCAACCTGGTTATGTGCCCTGGCTGGGAATCGAACCAGCAACCTTTGGGTTCGCAGGCTGGTGCCTTATCCACTGTGCTGCCAGCCAGGGCAGTTCTCTTCTAAGAACTTGTACAACTTCATGACTTTACCTTAGAGAGTGGATTCTTCCTGACCAAGGTATTGAGACCAGACAAAGCTGCTATAGGCACTGGCTGAACCCGGATCCTGGCCCGTCCACCAGACAACCACCTGCTGGCTCTCACCTCTGGGTGAGGCTTGTCATCACTCGGAGTCCCCTCAGCCCCCAGGGGCCTACACTAGTGATGCTTGGCTGTGGCAGCAGCAGCTCTGAAGCTGGCAGATGGCACATGTCTGCCTCAGAGGGGTTCTCAGTTCCGTTTGCAGTCCCCCTAGGATACCAATGACTTTCCAAGAGGGGCTGTGAAATTCTCAGATAATTCTCAATATAAAATTAATTTTAATACATTTTCATGTAAAAATAATCAGTGCTAGACAGAACTGTGTATGGGAAAGCTGGTTGCAGAAGGAAGTCACGAAATGAAGCCAGCTACCCCATCCCACCGCCCCTGGCAAGCGGGTGAGCTCAGTAGGTGCCCAGATTCAGCTGCAGGGGACCCGCAAGCCCATCACCACACCTGTGATGCCCCAAACTCCTTGAAGACAGTGCCTGTCCCTTGTCACTGCTGGGAGTGTTTATTGCGCTTAGGGAATGCCAGGGACCCTGGAGGTAAGTACACAGACTCCCTCCTGGCCTGGCTCTCTTCCCCTTTTTTCCTGCTCCAAGTGTATGGGCTGATCCCTCTCTTCTCACCTCTTCTTTCCTCTTCACAGCTCTTTCCTCTCTGCCTCCTTAGTTTCTGTGCCTCCCCCTTTCTCATGTGTTTCTCTAACGCTTACTTGCTTACTTCTGTAGTCCGTGTACCCCCCACCCCGACCCCACCCCTGTTCAAATCAGAGAAAAAAGGACTGGCAGGCAATCCAAACTCAACCACTTTCAAAGAGGATTTCTCCCCATCCCCGTTACTTAATTTCATTCTCATGGTCTTTGTACTTTGCTCTGATTCTTTCTGTTCTGACCCCAGCACTACTGCTAATGCTTGTCTTACCCTGTCTCCCCTTCCCTCCTTTTCTTTCCTCTCCGCGGCACCTCCCCCAGCTTTCCTCCTCTCAGCCTCTGCCCTTATCAGGGACCCTGTCTGTGTTCCCATGTTTCAGGATCTCTATCTCTTTATCTGTCATTGGCCCCTGCTCCTACCATCTGCCTTTTTATCCAGATCTCATCTCTTGTTCTTCCTGTTCTTTCTCCTCTCTCTGCGTGCCTCTCTCTCCATGAGCTTCCTTACTGAGATAAATGCTCTCGGTTCTTAGTCATTTGGGAGAAGTGGAGAATGGGACATCTTAGTGACTGAGATAAATGGCCTTGGTTCTTAGGCATTTGGGAGAAGTGGAGAATGGGACATCTCAGTGACACTGACAGGTCAAGGTCAGAGCCTCAGGAACTTTGGTCCTGGGACTTTGGTCCCACTGGGATCCTCAGCTGAACCGGCTGCCTTTCCTACCTTCCCCTGCACCCCTCCCTGTTCCAGATTCCCAGAATAAGACCTGTCCCCATAGAGGGGTCCTCACACTTGAAACTGGACTTGAGCTGCACAGAAGCTTGGGATCGACCAGCCTCCTCTGTCCCTGAGGGCCTGGGCAGTGAGGTGGGTATTTGTGGATTTGGGGATTATTTTCTGGATGTCACTTTCCAAGTGGATTATCTGGAGAGAGGCAATGAGCTATCCCTGGCCTGATCTGAGGATGTGTCTCAGCTCAGAACCCTTTACATTACTGTCTGCCGAAATATCTCATGGCCTTTAGAACCATGAGATATTTCTAAAGGAAAGAAATCCCTGGGTGGATGAGATGGGGGATTGGGCAGGAGACACATGTACTCACACAGGCAGAGAGTATTTTTAGGTATATTGTGTGTGCGTTTTTCATTCTCTCTTGAGCCTTGAAGGACTGTCTTACTATTTATTTCCTTGCAGAGGTCAGAATCTTCTTCTTCAAGCCCTAGAATCAATGTGGTTTCCTCTTCAAATCTTCCTTGATTTCATTTTCCCCTCTCTGCCACCCCTGCTCCAGCAGTAACTCCTCCCACTGCTGAATCCTAGACAGATGACATCTCTCCTCTTATGACCCATTTTCTGCCAATTTCCTACTCCCCACTCTGTTTTTTAGTGAGTGACTCATAGTAAGGGTTCAACAGTAGTTGAATTAGCTGCTTCCAATGAGCACTACCATTGGCAGTCCTGCCCAAATCAGCTCAGTCTCCTGGACATGGCTTTTCCTCATCTGCCGTGTCCGGCCAATTTCCTGTGTGACCAAGTGCTTACCACCTGAGTCTACCCAAGTTCTACACCCGATGGGGCTACTGTGTCCTTTATTATAATAGTAAGAAAAAAGAGACTTAGCCTCCATCCTACATTTGGTGGAAAACAGAGTGTCATGGTCCTGGATTTTGGGGAATTTTCCAAAATCTTGCATTCCTCCTGTCCTGACTCTCAATCTCATTCTCATGACAATTTATCAGATCAAACTTGGTTTCCCTCAAAGACCACTAGCCCAGGAATTGGGTGTCACAGCAGTTTAGTAAAGGCTTAGGAGGAGTGGAGGTATAGTATTAGATTACAACTTTGACTAGCAAACAACTTAAGTCTGAATATTAGACATTTCTTACCTTTTGGGAGGAAGTTTATTTTTAAAATTTTAAAGGTTTTTATTTTGGAACAATTTCAGACTTACAAAGTATTGCGAAAGTGTTACAAATATTTCCATGAACCTTTCATTGCGTACATTGATAAGAATCAGGTAATTAGAATTGATAGTATTATTATTTAAATCACAGGTCGTATTCAATTTTTTTCAATTGTTTCATTAATGTCTTTATTGTGGTCTGGAATCCAGTCCAGGATCACGTGTTCCTTTAGTTGTCATGTCTCTTTAGTCTTTATTAATTAGTCTCTCTTCATCTTTGAAGAGTGAGGGTGAGCTGCTTTGTAAACCCTTGATTTGGGTTTATCTGATGTACTTTTCATGATTAATCCAGGTTATATATTTTTGGCAAGAATACCAAAAGTGATAGTCTGTCCTTCCCCGCGCTTCCTTTCAGGAGACTTGTAATGCTGAGATGGCCCATCAGTGCTGATGTTCACTTTAATTAATCACTTTAATTAATCACTTGGTTCATACAGCAGGTGCCTACTGTGCTTCTCAGCGAAGTCACAATTTTCCCCGGGGGGCTCAACAAGTGTTCTTCGGGAGGATACTCTGAGACTTATTTAAATATCTTGATTCTCATCATATTTTGCTCAGTAATTTTTGCATCCATGAAGATTCTTGACTGAAAAAATGATCAATATAGTACTTGCCAAATGGTGATTTTCTATTTCCATCATTTCTTCTATTTTCATTGGGATTCTGTTGTAAGAAAGGGCTTTCCCTTCTCATTCATTCATTCATTCAGTTTTAGTCATTAGTGTTGGTTAATGGACACATTTACCCTATAGATTATAATCCCTTATAATCATTATGTATATTATTCCAATTATTTTATATCTGAACATTGTGAGCCTCTACAAGTTAGCACTTATGTCCTATACATGCCTCATCAGTTTTTGAGCATGTCTTACTTTCCATTACCACAAAATGTCCCAGGATTATCTTGTACTTTCACAGCCAAGCCTCAGAATCAGCCATTCTTCCAAAGAGCTATGGCTTCCTAGAGGACATTAGGCTTAGTGAACTGAGATAGACACAGAAAACCAAGCATTGTATGATCTCATTTATGTATGAAATCTATAAAAGTGAGACTCATAGAACCAGTGGTTGTTAAAGGCAGGGGTAGTATGGGAAATGGCGAGATGTTGGCCAAATGGCACATACTTTCAGTCATAAAATAAAAGTCTAAGGATATAATTACAGTATGATAACTATGAATAATAATGCAGTTTGTTAAGAGAGTAGCTCTTAAGTGTTCTTACCACACATATAGACAGATGGTAACTATGAGAGGTAATTAAGTGTTAGTTAACTTGATTGTGGCAGTCATTTCACAGTGTATCAGTATATTAAATCATCGTGTTGTACACCTTAGAAAAATAAAACCTTTGATAACTTGAAAAGAAAAAGAAGCCATGGTTTCAGTTAATGGGGAATGGTACTTAGAAACCAAGACATGGTTTCTAGGTGTGCTTACTGATGATGGGATGCCATTTCTTCTAGGCCTTCTCTGTAGACAAAGCTAGGAAACATATGTATGTTGTGATATAATGAAAGTTTATTGCTTCAAACTGCCAAATTTTGGGATACTTTTTGTGCAGCAATAGGCAACTAATAAGAAGGTTTTAAAAAGTTTAGGTGGAAAGATCTTTTTAAATTTTTGGTTCTAAATTCTAATTTTATTGCTCTGTGATCAGAGAATGTTGTTAATATTTCTACTTTAAAGAGCTTACTGATGTTTCCTTTGTGACCTAATAATGCTCAATTTTTGTGAATTTTTTCTAGGTATGCCTGAGAAAAAAGCATATTTGTTCTCATCAGAGTATAAAGCTTGATATATATCCACAAAGTCTACCTTCTTGGTTATTAACTCAACACATCTGCTGAGTGCCTTCTGTGTGCCAAACTGTATACTAGGTTCCAGGGACAGAGATGGATCTGCTCTCATAGAGCTGACAATTTTATAAAAATAGATAATATGAGTTATGGGAATCATCCATTCACAAAAGGTCCTCTGCCTTTTGAAAAAACAACAACAAACACCGCAGCATCCAGACCCTCATTTTTTCTCTCTGCTGGTCTGTTCCCCATCCTTATCTTAAAGGTGTCTTGCCTCTATATCATGGAGGAATGGACCTCCCTGAAGATGGCTGCATTCCTGAAGGCATCTGCTTTTCCCAGTCCTCACTGTACATCTCACTACCTGCAGTTGTCCCTGCTGCCCTAGCTGACCCTCTCAGGCAGTTGTCATGTCAGATCCATGTTTTCCAATCTCCTGACCCCCAGCCTGACTTCCAACAGAAACTGGTATGCTCGGTGCCTATGGCAGACCTGGTGGTTCCCTCCCCCAAATTTCCTTCATTTTTTGCCCATGAACAAAATGGCTATGTGCACTGACCATATTAGTTTTAGAGCACTGACCCAACCCTAGTTCCAAGAGTTGATTCTAATTGCTTTTTACTGCTAGGTTTTTAATCTCATCCTCCTTCCTATAATGTCTTGTTCAGTCAGCCCAGGCTCAAGCCAGCCAAGACCTTCCCCTGGCTGCAGATATTAACTCAGGGATGGGCATGTGATCCAAATTGGGCCATCAAGATGTGAAAAGTTTCCATTGGGATTATGGAGAAGATTTCTTACTTGCTAAGAGATCCACTAAAGGCAAACCTCCTCTCTCCAGCTGGTGGGATGTAGAAGTGATACGTAGAACTGCTGCAACCATTTTGCCATCATAAGGAAAGCTAACACTAAAGAAGAGAGAGGGAAGAAACAGAGAAAACTGTATAATAATATAATTATTTTTATTATATAATTATAATATAATATATAATTAGATAATTAATATAATTATTTTATAAATAATTATAATTATTTATAAAATAAATAATGTCATTGAGGACATTATTTAGCTACTGAACCTAACTAGCTCTGAAATCTGCCTTATCTGTTGAGGTAAGTTGAACTTCCAACTCCTAAGTAGATAAATCCTCATATTATTTAGATGAGTTCGAGTTGGGTTTCTTTCTTTCTTTTTTTTAAATGTTTTATTATTTTGAAAAAGATTGAAAAAATTATTATTTTCAGAGAGAGGGGAAGGGAGAGAAGAGAGAAGGAGAGAGAGAGAGAGAGAGACATCAATGTATGGTTGCCTTTCACCGGCCTCCAGCTATGAACCTGGCTGGAGACCTGTCTTGCCATCTCATTAGGTGCCCTGCCTGGGAATCGAACCAGCGATGAGTTGGGTTTCTTAACTTGCAACATAAAGATTCTCTATAGGATTAGAGTCTGGGAACTTTCTGATGTCCGGTTTCTTAGTCCCTGCTCCCTGTAACGCTGCTCTGTCCCATCACGGAGATGGGTAAGATTCTGCTCTGCTGTAAGACTCCAGTGCTGGGGCAGCAACAACCTGCATATGTAGGGGCTTTGGATCAGATGCATGTGAGTGTTCAAATCCCATCAATGTTCCTTACAAGCTGTGTGGCCTTGGGCAGGTCATCTAAGTTCTTTAAGTTTTCTTCTCTGTAAAATGGGGGGGTGGGGGGGAATCAATCCCATCTCTCTCAGAGCACTTGTGAATGAAATGACGCATATAAAACTGAGCACAGAGTAGGACCTAGGACCACAGCTAATGTTACTTCCATTTTCCTCTGTTTTTGTTTCTTCATCATGGAGCAGGCATTCCTGTGCATGGAGCCTGAAAAAAATTGCTGGCCCTCCAGATGTAGTCTTCTCCAACTGAGAACCCCAATGATTTCCTGAGAGGAGAACAAATCCTCTTCGCTGGAGAAGATGAACAGCTCAGCCATTTCCTTAAACAGTGCTAGCTGGGGAGAGCAAGCTGCTTCAAGAACTATTTGTGTTTGTATCCTTCAAGGAGCTGATGAATATGTCTCAGAGGACAAATATCTTGGGGGGTGGGTGTGAAGAGAGGCAGCTGCTCTGGGAGCTCCCCACCTGGCCTCTCGTTTTCCTTGCAGGCATCTGGCATCTGGGGCATTTAACTATCTCCATCCTCATTGTGTTTGGGGGCTGGTACTCTAGCTGCCAGGGTCACCCACACCTGGAGCCTAGAGCTGGTTTCCCAGGTCAGACAGCTGTGCATTCAGACAAATCCCGAGGGTTTCCAGGGGGAATTGAACCCCTGCTTATGGGTGTTTATGGCACACATGCTTGCAGAGGGTCATCAACATCAGCACCATTAACATCTTGGGCCAGGACATTCTTTGTTGTGAGGGGTTTGCTTGTGCATGGCAGAGTATTTGACAGCATCCCTGGCCTCTACCCACTAGATGCCAGTAGCACACCTCTCCCAGTTGTGATAAGCAAAAATGTCTCCAGATGTCCTCTGGGAAAAAAATATTACCTTGGTTGAGAATCACTGTTCCAGCCAAAGACAGGGAGAACTCCGTATTTCGCTTTATCTTGGTTCAAATCCTGGCTATATCACTTACCAATTGTAAAATTTGGTGAGTTAATCTAACTTTTCTGAGCCTTGACTTGCACCCTTGTAAAACTAAAACCACCACAGTATTTGTTTCATAGGATGGTTGTGAGAAAGTGAAGTAAGATTATTTACAAGGAGGTATCTAGCACCCAGTCTCCTTCCCTTTATCTATATTAGCCTGCTCCTAGTAGATTGTAAACTCCACAAGGGCAGGACCATGCCTGGTTGCCCAGCACAATGTTTTCAGCACCCAGCACAGGGCCTGGCATATGCTTGGTCCTCAGGGAATAAATGGTATTCCTGGTGTTGTTCTGGGCCTCAGTGGACTTTAATGTTACTGCTACGTCACACACACAGCAAGTCCCTTCAGCTCCCGGCCTTCCTGGGAAAGGAAATCTCTTCTCTCTAGCCTTCTCTGTCGCTCCCTGAAGGAAGGCTCTGGAAAGCCTGCTTTTCTCCTGGCCCATTTTCCCCACAGGGTGTAAGATAGCAGCCCTAGAAGCATCTCTTCCCAAATTCCCATTGCTGACTCCCACTGCATTCTCCAGATCATGGATTATTGGCAGATCAGAGATGATTGGCATATCTTGGGTCCAATGAATAACCAAGTCTTTCCTGCTCAAATAACCTGCTCTGTCAATCTTACCAGGTTTCCTTGGATGAACCCTACTCAGAAAGTACATGCATTGGTGGCTTTGTACCATTTCTTTCATCTAATGGCTAGTTTATGAAGTGTAAGTGTGTCCCCAGAATTACTTCTAGTGAAGAAAAAGGGACATTTCACCTCAGTAATATGGGTCTAGATCTGTACTAGAATCTCACAGGAACTCTGGAGGACAAGACAGGCTCCTCTCTGAAGGATTGACAAAGTGACAAAGAACATGCTTTAAATTAATTGCAAGAGGTTTTAAGTGAAATTGGAAAAGCTGCTGAGGAGCTCAGCCCTGCCTTTGTGGCCCCACTTCTCCATTCGCTTCACCTTTAGCACCAACACACAGATTTAGGCCTCATCATCCCCGACCTGGAATATTCCAACCTGTCTCCGTGTTTCCGTTTTCCTAGAATCTGACTCCACAGAAATTCCAGGGTGATTTTTCTAAAATACTGATGTGATTATACCACAGAACACCTAGAGTCTGTTTAAAGTTTATCATGGTGTTATCTGTAATCATGGAACATTGGAAACAATTGAAGAACAGTTAAATAAATGCTGGTATAAATGAGGAAATATTTTATAGTCATTAAAATTCATATCTTTAAAGACTAATTAGAAATATAAAAATACTCATAATTTTATGAGACAAAATTTGGATTCAAAATAATGGCACAATACATAGTAACTATATGAGGTCTGTCCAGAAAAAGTTCAACCATTATTAATATAATGAGAACAGTTTAGATGACATCAATGTAACCTGACAGTCAAGAGAAGTGGATTGGAATGCGCATGGGTGAACAATGATGACTTCACTGTACTAGTCAGTGAGGGCCATAGATGCTGTTGAGTGAGCATATGTATCGTGTGGCTGTGGCATTCAAAATGACTGAGCGAGAAGAGCAGCAAATCTGCATCAAATTTTGCAGTAAGCTTGCACGTCCCTCCATGGAAACTATTTGGATGACTCAGAAGGCCATTGCTATGAGCAACTGGTGATTGGTGGCTTTATCACACCAACATGTCTTCATATGCATCACGTCTTGGGCAGTCTTTTGGAGAAACATCAAATGACCCAGGTGACTCAGCCCCTCTACAGGTCAAATTTTGCACCCTACAGCATCTGGCTTTTCCCAAAACTAAACCCATCCTTGAAAGGGAAGAGATTTCAGATAGTTGATGAGATTCAGGCAAATGTGACAGGGCAGCTGATGGTGACTGGGAGAACTGTGCGAGGTTCCAATGTGCTTACTTTGAAAAAGACTGAGGTGTCATTGCCCTGTGTACAATGTTTCTTGTATCTTGTGTCTTCTTCAATAAATGTCTCTTTTTCATAGTGCATGGCTGGATACTTTCTGGACAGACCATGTGATGTATGTATGTGATTGCATGAACTTGTAAGATTGGAATTATATATCTGGGGAAAAGTAACAACAGCCATTTCTAGATATAAACTTTATGAGGTCATCATTAATTTCTAATGCCTAACCACTTAAAATATCTATGAATTTGGGTATATTTTAATTTCCAAATTTTATCCAAAAACATTGTGTCTAGTTTTATTTTCCTAGAAGCAGACACTGAGAAAAAGATGTGAGTGCAAGTAGTTTCTCTGGGGGGTGGCCTCAGGTGGAGGTGGGGAGGCGGAACAGGGCAGGAAAGGGGACAAATTGAATGTGTTCTCTAGCATGTTAGCACAGTGGGCCATGGTGGCTTGGTCTTGCTGGGCAGCTCGGGAGGTGGCACAGAACCTGCTTTTAAAGAAGTGTCAGGGGCAAGGCGGCTGCAGCATTATCCTCCAGTTCCCATCCTTCACACTGCGGGCAGTGGAGCCCTCAGGAACCCCATGTGCTGAGGGGATGTGGCCAGGGCATGACAGCTTCTACAAAACAAGGTGATTAATATGTATGTATTAACGACCTTGGGTAAGTCATTGAATCTCTCTGAGCCTCAGTTAACGCACGTCCAAAGTGGGGACAGTAATACCTGCCTGGCCTTTCTCTATGACTCAGTAGGAGAGGGTGTGTGTGTGATGGACTCAATGCTTGTGTCCCCCCTCAAAATCTCTATGTTGAACCCCTAACCCTCAATATGACTGCATTTGGAGGCAGAGCCTATAAAGAAGTGATAAAGTTTCAACGAGGTCAAAAGGGTGGGGTCCTAATCCAGTAGGACTGGTGTCCTCTTATGAAAAGGAAGAGACAACAGAGGTCTTCCTCTGCCCTATGTGAGGACACAGCAAGCGGGCAGCTGTCTGCAAGCAGGAAGAATGCTCTCTCCAGGCACTGAATCAGCTGGCACCTCGATCCTGGACATCCCAGCCTCCAAAACTGTGAGAAATAAATGATAGTTGTTGAAGTCCTACCCCCGGACTATGGTGTTTTTGTTATGGCAGCCTGAATTGACTAGTATGTTTTAAAGCAAGAAAACAATATAAATGTGACTCATTTTTTTCCGGGTCCTATTTGGCAGACCCCCACGAGTCAGCTCCCGTCCTGGTGCAGGAGCTCCAGTGGCCCTGGGCTCAGCTCCTCCTAGAAAAATGCTGCAGGCACCTGAGGTTCATCTCCCTGCGCACTGCAGCGCGTCCTTAAGGACCTGGGAGCCGCATTGCTCCCCTCCCCCACTGTTCACCAGGTGATGTCTCACTCTGTCACCTAGCCAAGGGGCAGATGCTGGATGCTGCGGGTTCAGGGTCAGACCCACCAGTGTATAGTGCTGACTGTGTGGTCCTCCCTCCTGTTACCCAGGCTGCTGGGCTCTGATGTCTCCATTCTGTGGAGAAGGTCTTCTGCTGTTTTCTTCCCCTTCAATTGCATCTCTCTGTCCTTAGGTCACAGGGTGATTCTCTGGATCACTGAGTGACATGACCCGTCCTCAGAATTATTCCTCCCAAACCCAGGCTCTTGGTCTTTGAATAAAACATGCAGGCCTGGCTCTGCTTTGTCAGAGCGAGTTCTTCTATAGGAAGCTTCTCCATTCCTATGTAAATGGATGCAGAAGCCCTTCGGACTGGCGGACTGGCGCAGCTATGAGAAAGTTCTAGGCTGAACCTTACTTCTGTTAAAACTGAGTATTCCCTACAGCATGCATCTTGATTAAGCCTGCGTGCTCTCAGTTATTTACTACATGGCCTTAGATGGGAATCACAAGAATATTTCTTAAATTGGGGGTTGTGGGGATTATGAATTACATTGCATGCAAAATGCTTACCATATACCTGGCAGGTGCTATGGATTGAATTGTGTTCCCCCAAATCCATATGATGCAGCCCTAACCTCCCAGGTATCTGGAGATGGGCATTTGGGAGATGATTAGGTTTAGATGAGGTCATAAGAATGGGGCTTTCACGATGGGATTGGCACCCTTATAAGAAGAGACCCCAGAGAGCTTGCTTGCTTCTCCCACCCTTTCCTGGCATATACACACCAAGGAAAGCCTACATTAGGGCATAGCAAGAAAGTAGCCATCTGTCACCAGGAAGAGAGCCCTCACCAGGAATCAAATTGCTGACACCTTGACGCTGGACATCCTAGTTCCCAGAACTTTGCTGGGAGAAATAAACTTTGTTGTTGAAGCTATCTGGTCTATGATATTTTGTTACTGCAGCCTTAGCTGACCAAGACTGTGGTGAGCAAGCTTTCACCATATTTTAACTGCTGTTAAAATAACAATGACAATTGTTATTATTTATTCTTTCTATTAGAGAACATACTGGTTCCCTGACAAGAGGCCCAAGTTGCCAGAATTATTACTGAGCTGGTATTTCTAAAATCAAACATGTTTTCAAGTGAAAATGAAGCTGGAAAGAACCCTGACTACCACCTGGGTCCATATACAGGACCTGCCTTCAAGCCTGCCTTGATAGACCATCAACAATCTAAATTCTGACTCTTGCTTCTCTGTCCTCCGCCAGCCCAAGTTTGAACTTTCTGCTTGGCTGGTCTCTCTGACCCCTCATCCACAGCTTTGGTTGACAGATCAGAGCAGCCCCGGTTTCCAGGACAAGATGAGCCAAAGTTCCCAGGAACGCATCTCGACTTTTTTGGAACTCTCCCAGTTTTAGTACCAAAACACCCTTGTCCTTAAAACCCCTATAGTTCCAGGAAAGTTTGTTGGTGTACTGGGAGGGCGGGGTGCACGTGGCCTCTGTCCACTTCCAGGCTGGTGGCACCAAGGGAGAACTCAGTAGAAACTGTTGACAGCACTGAGCAAAGCATCTTCTCTAGCATGTGTCTGTATGCCCTGAGGGTGGTCTCTCTCTGGAAAGCACATCTGAGCTGTCATGGGAAGACCACCATGGAGTGGCATGGGAAGAGCTCATCACCGGAGTCAGCAGTACCACCAATGTGATTGGTTGGCTGCTAATCTGATCAGTGATTTGATGAAAAGCATTGGAAGGCAAGAACCCATCAGGAGCCTGTGCTCAGGGCTATAGGGCTGGGGGAGAGGCATTCCTTACAGCCTGCCTCCTATCATTCCCTGGGATGACTCCAAGGAGGGTCACAACATGCCTGAAGGAAGTATAGCTCTCATTTAGCTTGGGCCTCTGTCCCAAAGTTCCATAAGAGGTCCTTTATACAGTAAAAAGCTGCAAGGTCAGTCTCAGCCTTCTCTTTCATTGTATCTTGAGTCAGAGAAAGAGATGAAGCAAGACGTGGGAAACACAGGGGATCTGCCAGGGAGCACAAAATGAGAGACAGGGTATAAGATGGGAGAAACAGATGGAACCTCAGTCCCTCTGCCCCGCCCAACACAGGACGACTGGGTCCTGATCCTGGACATAGACTCACCTCTCACTGGCCACACACTGACCAGGCCCCAGCCACAGACTGAGAGCTGGCTGGCGTCTAATACTGAGACTCTGGTTGCACGCTCACACTTGATCCCTGACCTCTAGGTGGCTGCCAGGAGAGTTGTCTGAGGCTGTCATGTGCAAATCTCTCCCGGTGGAAAAGCAGACAGTGCAGGTCGGTGAGCAGGCGCCACCCTGGGTGCTTTCTCCCAGCCCCTGTCAGTGCCCCAATTACCAGCACAATGCGAACACCTGAAGCAACTCTCTCTGCATATTAATTCAGCCTGAGCATGCTCATCAGGTAGCCTGGGCCTCTTGAGTGCCCACTGCTGTTATTTGCTCTGCAGAACCAGGTAATTTTCTGGCTGGACCATGGTGGGCAATTGAAAAGCAGTGTCAGCTTTTTTTGGCCTTAATTAAGGCTGGGCTTTTTCCGGGAAATCACTGATCATTATCAATGAGCTTGTAATTTTGTGTCTCAGAATTAGAGACTGATGGGTAAAGAGAAAACTGAGGGGGCTGTGCTGCAGGCCCAGCTTCCATGGAGCTGGGCAGTCTTTTAATCTTTGCAATTTATTTCACTGTGACCTTTTCCTGCAGCTTCACTCAGATTTTCTGAATTGCAACAAGCCCTTTCTTTGGGCAGGGGAGGGCTGTTTCCCCTTGACTGCCAACAGTGGCCAGCTCTCCTGGCTGGTGCGGAGGGAGCGGGGGCCTGTGTGGGTCCTAAGACAGCGTGAAGAGGGCTCCAAGGGGGCTGGATTGAGCCCTCTCTTCTCTCTGTCTCAGACCCTCTTGGTCCTAAGTGAGCCTCAGACTGCATCTAAGTCCACAGCTGGGCAGCAGTACCCAGTATGGGCAGAGCTGGGACTCCATTATCACCACACCAGCATGATGGGGTAGGGGCATCTCAGCCCTACTGAGTCCTCGATGCTTAGGATGCAGAAGCCTGTGGCCCACCTGTGGGGCAAAGCTGGTCATTTTACCTGCATGTATTCCACTTTCTTCTGCCACTTTTTTTTTTTTTTCAAGTACCAATCAGCAGCCATTTAATGACGGCAGGTAGGTCTGATGCTAAAAACAGGTTGTGTCCAGCAGAACCCAATTCCATAGGAATCCAAGGTCAGGAGGCAGCAGGTGTTGAGGAAAGCTCACTGCTGAGACTCGGTCTGCAGGACCCACTGGAGGATGTGGTGGCTGCGCAGACCCTGGACCGCATTGTCATAGATGGTGTTCACGCTGGTGCAGACGGGCTGATGCTGCAGCTCCGTCACCCAGCAAACCACCAGCCCGCCGGCCACACAGAGCAGCAGCAGCAGCAGCAGCTTCAGCATAGCCCAGGACCGGCTGTGTTTCCGGGGTTGCTTACAGGACCGAGAACCGGACTTGGATTTTGGGGCCTGAATTGTTTCCTTCTTAGGTTTCTTCTGCCACAGCATCTTATGCTGCCTCTTAGTCCAGTGGTCAGGGTGACACATGTCCTCATTGTCAGAGACAGCCTTGGGGATTCCCTGCCGATCATCACCTATGCAGCACTATGACCACACTGAGTGGCTCGGGAATAGGGAGGTGATCCAGTGGGACTCAATCCTGTCGGAAAAGGGAAGCTCTCTTTTTGCTACAGTTGTTAATCGTATACCTGCCAGAGTGTTATGTCTAATGACTAGATTTAAAGACCAGGCAAGAGGTGACATTCACAGGTGGGTATTGAATGCCTATTATGGCACTGTCCCCAGGAGGTGGCATGATGCAGTGGTCAGAGCAGTGAGATTGGAGTTGGCAGACCTGAGTCCCCATCTGGGTGGGTCACTAGCCAAATGGCTTTGGACAAGTCACATAACCTGTACAAGCTTCCATTTCCTATGATGGCTCTGATCCTCCCCTGGGCTGTGGTGAGCATTCAGGGAACCATGGAAACACATATAAAGGCTACAGTGGATCTGTGGTCTGAGCTCAAGTCCTGCCTGTCAGATACACCACCCCAGGGAGACTCTGATACTTGTCACTATGTCCTCTTTCCAAATACTCAGGCAAGTTGCTGTGAACTCTGAACACAACTTGCAACACCCTGAGGAACTTGGGGAACTGCCCTTCTTCTGATCATTGCATCACTTCAGGAAGGAATTTGCCCTTCGGATGTTCAGGTCAAAGGGCTGCCTGGTCCTCTTGGTTTTTGACTTATTGAATCTTGAGCAAACTGAAATCAAGGCCCTGGGCACAGCCTTTTGTTGACCCTGCCTCTAGTATAAGTAATAAGAGACCTTATAGGAGGAACAGAGGACAGAGTTGGTTCCTGCTACCGTAATGATACTGGCCAGAGGAACCAGCTCAGAAGCAAGCCCTAGCTTCAGCTGGAAGGTACCCCAAGCCCTGGACCTCTTAACCCAAGTCCCTGCTTCTGTTTGGTCCAGAAGCCTTAATCTCTTAACTGGGACTCAGGCCACATTCCACCTGCAGGCTCTATGCTGAACCTTGGACCCAGCCACAGGAGTTCTGAAGATTTTGTCCCCAGTTCTGGGATGCAGGGTCAGGACACTCTTTACAGTCCAGCTCTGACCTCATGTGTCACTTCCCATCAGGTTCTTCCCCAAGACGGAATCACACAGTGATGCTGGGTGTATAAAGTGACTTGCAGCCCTGGCGCCCACTCTGTCGTACCTCTGTGTATTGCCCCAGCATCTCTCTGTAGCCAGCCTGTCCCAGACCTCGGCCCACCTGCCTGCACCTTTGCCTGGTGCTTTCATTCAGCTGCCTTGGGTGTACCGGCAGGTCTGACTGGATTCTGGTCCTCAAATTTGGCCTGCCCTGTGACAGGCACCTCCAGCAGGGCCACTCATCGTCAAAGCCAAAGACTGCCTGGATCAGGGTCATGCACAGAGCAAGGTCTTATAATGTTAAAAGAGTCAGCCCAGGGCCCACCCTCCATTTCTCATTCTACTCTCCAGATGGGCTGGCTCCTTGCCTCTGACAACTTGCTTTGCTTTTTCCTTTATGAAAAAATAATCAAAGCCCAAATGTGGCTGGCAGAGCTTCTGAAAGTCAATATAAAGGAAGCAAAGGAAAGGAGCCAGCCAAGATGGAGATAATGTTCAATGCCTCTGACTGAGGTGGGCCTAATCAAAACAAATCTTTAAAGTGTAGAACCTGGAGGCTAGTACCAGAGGGAACAGAAACCTGAGACAGACAGTCCTGCTGGGATGAGCTGCCAATGGTGCTGGGACACGCACCGCTGCCCCCAGTCCTCCCCACTCTTCTAGAGCAGCCTGGCTGCTGAGGCAATGGGCCCCACGGCCTCAGGCTCCTGATTCCTCTCTGGAAAATTGAGGCCAGGGCTTTGGGGAGACACAGTACAAAGCCTGCAAGACCCTCCCCTCATGAAGCAGGCAGCGCAGGGGTCTTGTATGCCCAATATTGCTGAGCGGTATTTCTGGGCCCAAGCCCACATTCCTATGAATCAGTCAGTGCCCATCTTACACAGGTGCCTGTTGCCACCCACCTCTTCGATTCTCCATTAAAACACTCCTGTCTGACGGCAGCGTCCTGATGGGCCGTGTTGGCTGTTCTCTGCTCCTCCTGACCTCTCCTGTTTGTAATCCCAGGAAGTCGTCCTAAAGTCAGATGATGCCACTCATCTGGCTGAATGGTCTAAGGTTGAGTTGAGACCCTTGAGAGACCCTCATCACTGACAAGGCAAAGGCCACATCACTTAAGGCCCTTGGCGATGTGGCCCTGCCCCAACTCTCACCTGTATCTATACCTCAGCTCTGGCTTCTTTATTATTATTTTAATCTTATTACCTTACTTTATTTTATTATTTATAATTTTATTTATTGATTTTTTTTTTTTTTTGCTGCCTCATAATGTAGGAATTCCTTCCTTCTTTTTTTTTTAAATTTTATTGTTGTTGTATTACATCCATCCCCTTTTTGCTCCTCTCTGTCCCCCTCCCCTCCCACTATTTATTGATTCTAGAGAAATAGAGAGAAAGGGGAAGAGAGAGGGAAACATCGATTGGTCATTCTACTTATCTATGCATTCATTGGTTGAAACCGCAACCTTGGCAATTCATGACAACGCAGTAAACAATGTGAGCTACCCATCCAGGGACTGCTATTATCTTATTTTATTGAGGTGCAAATTGCAGAACATAAAATTAACCACAAACTATTTTAAAATGTACAATTCAGTGGCATTTAGTACATTTACACTGTTGTGCAATCATCACCACTATCTGCTTCCAAGACATTTTTATTACCCTCAAAAGGAAATCCCATACCCACAAGAGGTCACCGCTTGCTCCTCCTACTCCCCAGCCCTTGGAAACCACAAGTCTGCTTGGTGTGTCTGTATGGATTTGGATTTATCTGTTCTGGACATTTCATATAAATGGAATCATATAATATGTGACTTTTTGTGTCTGGCTTCTTTCACCTAGCATGTTTTTGAGGTTGATTATATCATAGCATGTGTCAACACTTCAGTTCTTTTTGTGGCCAAATAGTAACAGTTCATCATATGTGCATACCACATTCTGTTTATCAATTCATCCCTTGAGGGACACTTGGATTCATCTTTTGATTTTTGTGATTTGTTTGAATCCCCATTTTTAGTCCTTTTTGGGTACATATGTAGGAGCAGAATTGCTGGATCCTACAGTAATTCTATGTTTTGAGGAAACAACTTGGCTATGGTTTCTTGCTGTTCTTAGGACCCACTGTGTCCTTTCATCTGTCTGTGCCTTCCCATGAGCTGTTCCTCCTGCATATTACGTTTGTTGTCCCTTCTTCACCTGACAAATGGGATGTTCTTTGCACACAGAGATCCTGTCTATGTCAAATTCACCTCTCTAGTGCCCAGACAGGTGCTTGTAATAATTTTTCATGAAGAATGAGTGAATGAGGGTCCATATTAGAATATGGAGTTGAGATCTCTGGTGTCTCCAATACAGAGATTCTGGGAGGCTGCAGCTGGGCTGTTGGGGACCCAGAGTGCCCTAGAATGGCCTCTCTTGGCCCCTGGGCAGTACTAACATTTGTTTTTCTTTCTCTTGGTATGCAGTGGCTGGCTGCTGGCTTCATGCTGGCCTTGTCATGCTTCATTAGGACTGCTTTTGTTGCTATGTGCTGAGGTTTTCACTGTTGCTAGGTTGTCTTTTGTTTCATATATATCTCACCATTTTTTCCCTGGCAAATAATCAGCACCCAATTAATTCTGAATCTCTCATTGTTTGCTCCAGCTGTCGAGCTCCTTTCAGCAGCAGAGAATGATTGTTCAATGTTTTCTCTGTAATGAACTGTGAGAGTCTTTTGGGTCATTCTTCGTTTTGAGAAGAAGAGTAAGTGAGAGAAACAGAGACAGACACAGAGACACATGGAAAGAATGAAAGACAGAGGCAAAGAGAAAAAGAAAAAGGGGAACAGGAGACACAGAGGGAGGAAGAGTGATACAGAGAAAAAGGCAGAGAGGCATAAGCAAACATGAAGACGAAAAGATTTGGAAACGGACACGCATGTACATCAAAGTGATAGTCACAGATGGACATACAGAGATGTACAGAGAGAATCACACTTGCAAAGGCAGAGAGAGAGAGAGAAAGAGAGAGAGAGAGAGAGAGGGAGAGAGAGAGAGGTATCACCCAACACACAAAGACCCACAGAGAAAATGCAACAAGATACACAAAAGCACAAAGAAAGAAAGAGACAGAGACATAGATAGTAATAGAGAAAGAAACAGTAAACAAGTCTGTGGCACAATGACAAGAACTGACATTACTGAGTACCCACCCCATGCCTGATGCACAGTAACAGGAGCAACTCAGGTGTTGCCTCCTTTAACATTCACAGCCTCCCTGGGACATAGGCACAGTTAGCTTTCTCATGCTACAGGCAGGGAAACAGGCTCAGAACCGTTAGATAACATAGGTGGGGCCATATGTTATCTAGCAAAAGACAGAATGAAATTTTGAATGTAGGGTTTTCTGCCTCGGAAGCCCAGGTTCTTAGCTCTGTACCCAATTATTCTCCAGAAGTCCTGCATTTAAATGTTAATAGCTATGCAGCCACAGCAAGCCCCTTGGCCTCTCTAGGCCAGACCACTGGGCGCTGCAACGGGGCTGGCTGGATTCCAGGCTGCAACGGGGCTGGCTGGATTTCAGGCTCCTGCATGTGCTTGTCTCCTCTCTGAGTTCGAGCCCAGGCACTCCCAGAGGGTGTTCCTAAGATTCTGCTTCTGGGAATCCAACACCTCCTACTTACCTATGGGCAGTCCCCGCATATGATTCAGAAACACACTGTCATCCTCTCTCCTATTCTCTTTGCAAGATGTTTATTATTATTATTATTATTATCTTTACCTGAGGACATTTTTTTCATTCTTTTTAGAGAAAGAGGAAGAGGGGAGAGAAAGAGAGAGAGAGAGAGAGAGATTGATGTGAGAGAGAAACATAAATCCGTTGCCTTCTCATATACACCTGCCTTAAATGGGAATCAAACCTGCAACCTGGGTATGTGCCCTGACCATGAATTGAACCCACAAACTCTAATTGAGACCCACACTGGCCAGAACAAGACTTCCATTATTACCTCAAGTAACAGGTTGCCTTGAACAGAGAAGGATGTGAGAGGTTCATTCCTAGGACCCAAGAGTGTGTTGGCTAAGGGAAGAAGGGGGCAGCTTGAGCCAAGATATGTAGGGAGGATGAGATGGTTCCAGGTTTGGTGAAGATACATGAATAAGGGCATCCTGGACCCCTACCCAGTCTGCTCCCAGTGCTTAGTAGGTGTTGAAGAGGAGGGATGAATCCCTTTCTGCTTCTGTATCTTGGGCCTAGATGGGTATGACTTTGCCTCTACTATGCAGAAATAGATGTTTGGCATATCACTAACATACAGTATATTTTACTTAATTATCTGCTTTGTCTCCTTTAAGGTCATGGATTTTTGCCTTTTTCTTTCTTTTTTTAAACAACGGAATCATCTGGGTCTGGTGTATATAATAACTACATAAACGTTTGCTGTATGAATGAACGCGAGCTGTAATGATTCTCAGACCTTGGGTACTACCAGAATTTGCCTTCCCCTGGCTGAGGCTGGGTGCGGAGCCTGTGGAAGCTGGAGGACCCACATGGTCCTATTCAAGAAAAACTCGGAAGCTGCAGTGAGCTTCTGAGCCACGCCATTCAGTTTGGGGGTTAGAAAGCTGGTGCTGGCAGCTGGGTGGAGGGCAGCCCTGCTGGGGGTGATGAGGAAGGCTGGAGCTCTGAGAGTGTTGTGATCCAACACCCAAGGCTTCCACACCTGCTAAAGTGCTGTCAAAATGGGAAAATGCTGTGAACTTCAAAACAAACAAACGAAACTGTCAAGTTTACCAACTTCTTATTTTATTTTATTTTTTTAGTTAAAGATCTTGCTTGCTTGACTGGTTTTTCCAAACTCCCAGAGCTCCTGGGAAAGTTAGTCAATATGGCATGATTGTCTTTTGGGGAACAGTAAACCTTTGAAAAATGCCTTTTGCATTCTGGATTTATGGAAACTGTTTGACGGTGATGAGTTTTGAAGAGCACTTCGAAACGTAGTGTTTTGATTTTCTCAATAGTTTCCTGAGGATCGTTAGAAATGGGAATTCAAGAGCTGGGGTGGGTTTTCCCACAGGCTGTGTGCTTGGCCAGATGTGCCTGGCACTTCAGTAAGGTCTCATGGAATAGACAAAGGTGTCCACGCAGCAGTTCTGAGGCAGCTCACTCCTAAGGCCACGGGTCTGCCTAGAGCCAAAAGCCAAAAAAGTTTGGGCGAGAGCCTGTCTCAAAGTAGGACCAGCTGCCGTTCACCTGGTTGCTGAGTGGGTCCTGGGTCTTTCACAGCTGGGGCTGAGCCACTCCCATTCTCACCCCCACCCTCCCCACCTCTTACCATCGCCCAGAGCTGAACCAGATCAGGTGACCCTCAAACACCTACTAATCCTGTAATATTTGGGGACTTGATGTTCACCTGCGAACTCATTATTTTGGTCCAGATCTTTCTAGTCAGTGCCCCAGATGCTGGCTGGGAAGTAGGTGGGCTTGGTCAATGTCAGTGTCTGGGATGGGACAGGCTAGGATGGAACAGGAGAGAGTGAAAAGAGAACCAGGCTGCTTGCTTGCTTCCCCGCTTTTTTTCTCTTTTCTAAGGAAGGCTGGCAAGGGCATCTCCAAGGGCACAATGAAATCTATGGCTTTGCTAGTAGGTGCTCATGAAAAAAGACCTGAGGCCCTGGCTGCGCACTTGGGCATTGCTATCTCTAGAAAGCTGGCTTGGCATTTTGTTTGCATCAGGAAAGGAAACCTGTCTTCTCCAGCAGGGTCCACACACATCCTGTGCAAGGCGTGCCTTTTCCCATCAAAAGCATGTGGCCCAAACTCACTCGCATGTTATTTTTATTTATTTATTTATTTATTTTTAATTTTATTGTTGTTGTATTACATCCATCCCCTTTTTGCTCCCCTTTGTCCCCCCACCCACCCACCCATTCCCCCCAAAGTATTATTTATTTTTAAAGATTTTATTGATTATTTTTAGAGAGAAGGGCAGGGAGGGAAGAAGAATGGGAGAGAGACATCAACGTATGCTTGACTTTCACCTGCCTCCAATTACAGACCTGGCTGGCGACCTGGCTTGCAACCTGGTTATGTGCCCTCACTGGGAATCAAACCAGCGACCTTTGGGTTCGCAGGCTGGTGCCTATCTACTGAGCCACCAACCAGGGTCACTTGTATTTTACATAAGGTCCAGCTCAGAGGTTCCTCCTCCGTGCTTTCCAGCACCTGCCCCAGCAGTCAGTGACTCTGCCCACCTTTGTACAGCCCATACCATGCTGTGATTTTGTGTGTGTCTGCCTTCCTCAGAAGACTTAAGGGCAGGGCGTGGAAAGGTTTCATCCATTCTTACAGCTTCAGAACCCAGCACAGGGCCAGGTGCACAGTAAGTGGTAGGTGAGTTATTGTGACTGATCTGGACTTGGACCCACACACCTGAGTTTGAATCTTTCCTCTGTTATTTGTTAGTTCTCTGAGCTTGGATGAGTCACCTGGAAAACCCTCTAGTGTATTTTCTCACCCCTGTATCTGACCTGTAGAGGTCAAGTAGATGACATGTTGGAATGGGCTCTTTAAACTGAAAAACACCACCCAGGTAATATTTAAGCCTATGCCAGATACAGCCCTAAGCACTTGCCATATATTAATTCCCTAAATTCTCGCAACAACCCTATGAGCTAGGTACTATTGCTAGCATCCTCCCATCTTACAGATGGGGAAACTGAAGCTCAGGTATTAAGTCCCTTAGCTAAGGTGACACAGCTGAAAAATGGCACCACTGGGATTTGAACCCAGATAATGTGGCTCCAGAGTCCGTATGCTTAACTATAATTAAGCCCTTCTGAGGATGTTGCTATTTATTGCACCTACTATGTGCCAAGCACTTTATTTCAATTAATCCTCATAGAAACCCTATCAGGTATTACTTATCTCATATGAGAGATGAGGAAATCCAGACTCAGAGAAGTTACATACCTTGTTAAAGATCACACAACTAAGCCCCAGCTGGTGGCACAGTGGATAAGGTGCCAATCTGTGAACTCAAAAGTCACTGGTTCAATTCCCAGCCAGGGCACATAACCAGGTTGCAAGCCAGGTCTCCAGACAGGTCAGTAGCTGGAAGCAGGTGAAAGGCAACCATACACTGATGTCTCTCTTCCTCTCTGCCTCTCTCCCTTCCCCTCTCTCTAAAAATAATAAATACAATCTTAGAAAAATATTAAAAAATAAAAAGATCACACAGCTAGCAAGTGGTAGAGCTGGGGTTCTAGTTAACATGATTTTCCTATTGCCACCTGCTCCCTCACTTCTTTAATTCCACTGTGGTAGAAACCAAAGCCCAGGAAACAGAAATATCTTCTCAAAGCCATGTGGCCGATTGGTGGTGGAGCTGGGAAGTAAACTCAGCTTCAGTTAATTGTTGCTTTGTAACAACTATCTCTTGCCAAACCTTGAAGACTTAAAACTGCCATGACTTTTTTTTTCTTTCTTTCTTTTAATTTTATTGTTGTTGTATTACATCCATCCCTTTTTTTCTCCCCTCTGTCCCCC